>OX333074.1:26479971-26546880 GCA_946863875.1 Alloplasta piceator
ATTACTTTATGCTCTGCAGAATTTTTGGATACAGGCCTCGTCCAAGACTACTTCAGGATAGTTCATCCCTTTTTTGGGGATGAAATCGACATTCCTACAAATTTTATCTCGTTTGGTACACCGTGTGAGATAATGTTTTCGAATTTTTGCTCCCGATTTCGTCACGGTATGCTTTGCAGAATTTCTCTACACAGGTTCGACTTACACCACTTCTGGATCGTTCATCCCCCTTATGGAGATGAAACCGAAATTCCTGCAAATTTTATCGTGTTGAATACACCGTGTGAGATAATATTCTCGAATTTTTCATCTCGATTTCACCACTAAATTCTCTGCAGAATTTTTCGATACAGGCTCGACCAAGACTACTTCCGAATCGTTCATCCCCCCTATGGGGATGAAATCCACTTTCCTGCAAATTTTATTTCGTTGGATGCATGGAGAGGAAAACCTTTCAAAATTTACCGTGCGGTACTATAATCGTGATGTAAAAGACAGGTCATGAAGTATTTATAAATGCATGTTATAAAAACTATGGGTTTTTATGAAAAAAATTAAAATGTGACGACGAATTTTTCCGATGCAGCGCCGTAAAAATTACGTGTGTTACGACCAATTTTTCCGATGCAGCACCGTAAAGCATACGTGTCGTGTCTTTTACGTCACGATTCCAGTACGGCACGGTAATTTTCAACAGATGTTTGAATAGAGATACTCTCAGCATGTATGGAAAATGTTTCACGTTTCCACGCAATGGAAATTCATTTAAATTACCATACTGCCTTCACGTATGAACATTTGTAAACATTTATGAAAAACGAAATTTTTTCACATTCTCTTACATTCTAAAGTATGGCAATATTGGCCATTTTTTATTCAGGAATTTCCATACCTTCAGAAAGTATGGGATTTTGATGTCCCATACGTGGAACAAGTATGGGAATTTTAATTCCCATACGTGGAAGAAGTACGGTAATCTAAGTCGATTTATCTTGGTGTTGTTCTGATTGAAAATTAATGTTAAGAAAATAACCATACGCTCCGCATTTATGAAAATTTTCTATCTTTTTCACGCAATGGAAATTTATCTGAATTCCCATACTTCCTTCACGTATGGGAATTTCGATATCTTGATATCGACTTGATATCAACTTTAGATTAACTTGATATCAACTCGAGATCAACTTGATATCAACTAAAAATAAAGTTCGTATTAACTTTATATCAAATTCATATGAACATTATATCGAATTGGTATTTACTCAAGATAAATTTGATATTAATTCGAGATCAATTTGATATCAACTCGAGATGAACTTGATATCAACTCTAGATCAACTTAATATCATCTTGATATCAACTCGAGATGAACTTGATATCAACTCCGGATCAATTTGATCTCATCTTCCCACACTATAAAAAATGTGGTATTAAATTGACACCACCTGTGGTCTATATAGGTCCATCCTGTTTTGTGTAAAACACCGAATAAGTCAGTGCTTCACACAAAATGGGATGGACCTATATAGACAACTGGTGGTGTTGATTTAACACACACATTTTTTACAGTATATCAACGCGAGATAAACTTGATATTAACTCGAGATCAACTTGATATTAACTAAAAATCAAGTTTATATCAACTTTATATGAAATTGATATCTACTCGAGATCAATTTGATACCAACTCGAGATCAAGTTGATATCAACTCGAGATCAACTGTAGATCATCTTGATATCAACTCGAGTTCAACGCTAGATCATCTTGATATCAACTGTAGATCAACTTGATATCATCTTGATATCAACTTGATATCAACTCGAGATCAACTTGATATCAACTTGATATCAACTCGAGATCAACTTGATATCAACTCGTGATCAACTTGATATCAACTCTAGATCAACTTGATATCATCTTGATATCAACTCGAGATCAACGCGATATCAACTCCAGATGAACTTAATATCAACTCAAGATGAACTTGATACTAACTCAATATTAACAAGAGAAAAACTTTTTTTATTTTACAGTATTTTTCATGATCCTTATTTTTGCATTGCAATTTTTGCAATTACTAAGGGGGTATGCGAGAAAGAAGATTAAAAAAATCAATAACCACCGTGTCTATCGAGATTCTGACTTTAAGCGTCACTTTCTATATTTTGCAGTATTTTCTCTTACCTATATTTTTGCGTTGCAATTTTTGCAATTATTAAGGGGGTATGCCCGAAAGAAAACGAAAAAATCAATAACTACCGTGTCTATCGATATTCTGACTTTTCAAAAGGGCCACTTTTTTATTTACAGTATTTACTATTACACTTAAAAAAAGTTAAGAATCACCGTGTTGATCGAGATTCTGACTTTATAAAAGCGTTACTTCTTTTATTTGACAATATTTCTTGTCATCCCTATTTTTACATTGCGATTTTTACCATTGCCATAGGGGTATGCACGAAAGAAAATTTGAAAAATCAATAACTACCGTGTCCATGGAGATTCTGACTTTACAAAAGCGTTACTTTTTTCATTTTACAGTAGTTCTTATTACCCTCGTTTTGCATTGCATTGAGGTATGCACGAAAGAAATTTAAAAAATCAATAACTACCGTGTTTATCGGGACTCTTACATTTCAAAAGCGTCACTTTTGTTTTTTATATATTTTTTCATCACCCTCAGTTTTGCATTGCAATTTTTCCAATTGTTTAGGTGGTGTGCACAAAAGTAATTTACATAAATCAATCATTGCCCTGTATATCGAGATTTTGACTTTTCAAAAGGCTACTTTTTTTTATTTCATAGTTTTATCTATTAGCCTCATTTTTGCATTGCAATTATTGTAATTATTAAGGGGGTATGCACTGAAGAAATTTAAAAAAATTAAGAACTACCGTGTGAATCAAGATTCTCACTTTTTAAAAGCGTCACTTCTTTTATTTTACGATATTTTTCATGATCATTCTTATTGCATTGCGAGTTTTGCAATTATTAAGGGGACTCAAAATCTTTTTTTTTTTTATAAATAATTACTGTCTTCATCGAGATTCTGACTTTTCAAAAGCGTGACCCCTTTTATTTTAGAGTATTTTTCATTATCCTCATTTTTGTATTGCAAATTTTGCAATTGTCAAGGGGGTATGCACGAAAGAAAATTTAAAAAATCAATAACTACCGTGTTTATCGGAGTTCTGACTTTTCAAATCCTTACTTTTTTCTTTTACAGTATTTTTTTATCACCCTTATTTTTGCATTGCGATTTTTGCAATTGTTTAGGTGGTATGCACAAAAGAAATTTTTTGCCCCTTAACACTTAAAAATCATTATGAAAATGAAAAATAGTATTTTGTGCATCTAGGGCCAAAGATAAGTCTTTTTGTCGAGCGTGAAGTTTGCCGCAACGAGCGAAGCGAGGGCCGCAACCACGCGAGACAAAAGACGAATCTCTGGCCCGCGTTGCACACGATCTTTTTTTCCCCCATGGGAGATTTTCGTGCTTCTTACTATATGCGTGGATAGCCAAAAAGAGGCTCTTTTTTGACAGCTAAGAGTCACTTTTCGGCTGTCTACGCGGTGAAAAGCACGAAAATCTTGCATGGGTGAAAAAAAAGAATTTTTTTCTCGAGTATTTCCCCAATTTTTATTGAGAACAGCGTTTAAATTTATGAAAAAAATAAAATTAAGAAAAAAATTCCAATTTTATAAATTAATTTTTTTGAATTGTTTTTTAAAAAGAATTCAAGGATTATATTTATTGCCCCTAAACACTTCATAATCATTATTAAAAGGAAAAAGTGAAAATGTTGAGCTTTTTTCACATTTTTATCGCAAACAGCATTTAAATTTATGTATGAAAAAAAAATCGACAAAATTGGAAAAAAAAAAATCGAAAATTCTTCGAAATTTTCTTTTTCTGTACATTTAGACGCTTTTCGCGATAGAAATGTGAAAAAAGCAAAACAAAATTGTTTTCCACTTTAATAATGATTATGACGTTTAGGGGCAGAAACATGATCGTGTAATTTTTTTTAAAATTTGATTGCGTGAAACAAAAAAACCGTTCGATAGATCAAATTGAAACTTTACAGGAATTTTGTGGGTATATTGAGCTGTAAAAGTCACGCTCAACATTAGTCGTTTTGTCAATATTTTCAATTTGGCCGGTGATTTTCTGAAAAACCATAAATAGCCCTTTTTCTTCTGGTTTTTCAAATTTATGGCAAGGATGGAAAAAAATTTGTTTTTCCAAAAACAATCGACAATCCTTATAGAACATTGATTCAAGTTTGTAAAACGTCCTTTCTGATTTATGTGCAATCATTGGTTACTGAGATATCAATGGTCAAACAGAAAAGTGTATTTTTTCGTAAAAGCTCGATATCTCAGCGAAAAATGGTCGCAGTGACGGCTCAACAAAAGCAAATTGAAGCGAAATAAACAAGCTATCCGGTCCGTGTAATATTTTAGCTGGCATTATTTTTTTCTAAAAACTGCAGCCAAAACAAAAGCGATGTAAATATGCCAAATTTTTTTTCTTTGTATTTCTCGTAATTGTGTGAAACCTGTAGCTTTAAACATTTTTTTGCTAAAAGATCTGAAAACTAGAAACTTCAAGCTTCTGAATGCATTTTTCAGACATCGATATGACCATTTTTTACTGAGATACAGCATTGTTAAAAACTAGTAAAAATTTGGGAAATTTTTTTGATTCTTTAATTATTTCCACTAGTGTATGAACGAGAATTTCATGTCAGCACAGCACTAAACTGTTAGGGAATATCATATCGTTCTTCGGCAATAACAATTAATAGTACTATTCTCTTTTTACAGAAGGGATCTAAAGACATTTAGATGACATTCCGTCAACTTCCGTAACGCCTGGAAATTCCAAGGCGAATAAAATATTCTCGTTAAAGCAATTTTTCTAGATTCTCGTTGACATATTCTTGCTTGGCATTATTTGGCTTGATCTTTGTCGTTCAGATGAATACTAATTAATTTGGACCATTTGACCAGACTATGTCTTGCTAAAATGTTCAATAAAATTTTTTGCTGATCGAATTATTGCCAGAATCCGGAATATTCAACGACCGCAATATATTAGCTCGCCTTCAACGGTTGTACCGCAGCAAGCTCAGTAGGCTGGCATGTAGTTTGATGCGAACAATAATTGGTTAAGAAAATTTGAAAAAGATGACGCCAATGCGTTGTGGAAAATGGACAAAGATTCCGGAAAAACCTTACAACGCCATAAGAAGTTGGAATTGCGATGTTATTTATTGATGATAGTGAAATAATTATCTCAAACTTTTTTCGGATTATCTGCCATTTCTAAATATATGAAATAAACTTTTAATTATTGTCGTTACTGTTCATACCATTTGTATACCGTTTAAGGGGACCAAGTCAGCGTTAAAACGCCGATTTTTGAATATACTGTGACAAAAAATTGCCCAGATATTCGGAATTTACAATCGACTCCAATGCCACAAAATCTTCTCCACTAAAAATCGGTTTATTATAAATTTAGGGCGCTATCCACGAAATACGTGGCCCAATTTTATACGTTGTTCCAAAAATGAGAAGAATGGGTCTGACTAAGCTGCAGCCTTGGGAAATGGTAGAGGAGCGGTCCGTTTTGATAAAAGAAATAAAATAATTCTCAATTCAAAAGTTCCTGACAATAATTAACGTGGATTTATTCAGTTTCCTTCCAGGGAAAATCGTTCGAGAAGTTTTATCACAATTAATGTTATAAATTCGAAACAATAATAATTATTTGGTTGCGAGACTCAACCGTGACTCGACGCAAATTTATACAAAAGTCTCTACTAAAATTCGTCCAGGCTACTCGGTTCACCCTTCGGAATTTACGCAAGATTTAATTTTACAAAAATAAGAAATTTATTACCATAGATCATGAATTTTACAACAATAATGAAAACTAGCTAAATGTCTCGATTTTATCACGAGCGGTGGTGTGGACTTGACGATACGAGACGCGTATCGTCCAAACCCGCACCAAAAGAAAAGAGTAAAACGTTACAATTCGCAGTTAACTAATTTACGATTTGCAAGACGCGAGAGTCGCGTTAAATTTTATTTCTCTGACAATTCAAAGACTAAATCTTCCGAATTTCCCGGAATTCTAACACGAAACTAATTTTCACTTTTTTATTATTCGTGCATCAAGCGTCGCACACGTGGCTCGGACTTTCAGCCGGTTTCACGCAACAAAACTACTTGAAATAAACGAAAAACGATTCGACAAAATTTAATGACACGACTCTCGCTTCACGGTAACCTGTCGATCCGACGCGAGATTCTTTCTTCTACTCGAGCTCACGCACGACTCACGC
Organism: Alloplasta piceator; assembly: GCA_946863875.1. NCBI lineage: Eukaryota > Metazoa > Arthropoda > Insecta > Hymenoptera > Ichneumonidae > Alloplasta > Alloplasta piceator. The sequence continues at coordinate 26,486,333 of OX333074.1, forward strand.
AAGAAAATCTACTTCCGATACAATACAATTGTCTAACGGATGACACTATTATTCCGCGACCATTTCACAACATAATAAAACACGAGCGCTAAACAACGAAATAAATATTCCCGGAACGACACGTGGGCTCTCGATTCTTTGCGCGAAGGTACCGCGCGACGTAACGCTAGTAGGAACCCTTGAGGTGCACTGGTTCTATCTTAAATTATTTTATTGCACTCCGTACGTAAAATAGCACTGTACGCACTCGTGCGATAAAATTTTGTACGACACTCGTACGAGAAAATTACGCCTTTGGCTCATGCTGCAAATTCACACTCGTCAGAACAAGTTTTATCGTACTCGTGTCATAATGTACTATTTCGAGTATCGCTGCACTGAGCACGATCCTGACGGATCTTATCCTATGACGTCTCATTTTCTTGGTAACACTTATTATAGAGTTAGAGGCCACTTTTTAAATTTTTGAAACAAAATATCGGTCAAAAATTCAAAAAATTGGTCAGTGACTCTAATTTCATATAAGTTAATTCGACATCACAAAAATTCAGTCAGCACCTCACTAGTTGATGAAAGTTTCATGTCGGATATTAAAACTGAAATTTCCGGCTTATTACTTCTGCTTTACAGCCTACGTATCACGAAATGCTGATACCTCTCTCAGTATTGAGCAGTACCGACGTGTCATTACGGACCTGTCCGAGATAGACAGCCATGATTATCATGCCGTGCATACATTTGATGAAGCAAATTTTCCAGTATATTGGCTACATGTTATGATGCATGCCCATGAGTTCATTTAGTATGATAAATTTAGAAAACATTTCGATTCCATCATGTCGATTACAAATGCATCATCCGTTGACTATAAGATGAACCCATAAGCCGGCAAATTTAAATTCTGTAATGAATATTTGCAGATGGATATCATATGAAAGCCATTCAATGATTTTTTTGGTGTATTTACTATGTTAGCATTGAAAGTATACATGCCATGCATGCAATATGATGGCGATATGCGTGTTTCTCAATTATACATTTGATGAACGCAATATGACGGCTGCAAAGTCTCTGCAAAATGACAGCATGTTGTGAAAAGCCTCTCAACTTGCAAGTCCAAATAATTCATTAAACTTAATAATGTTCATCAACATCTGAAAATTTTTGCAAATCACGGCCACCATATTGAATTTTGAAAAATCGTTTCTATTTATTTAAAAAAAATATATATATTTTAACTAATTTTTTGTTAATGTTTGATTTTTTTTGTTTCATGTTTCAGTTTCGTATAAGCAAACGAAATTTTATAAATGTTGCACTATTTTTCGTAATTTTTTAAAATCAAATAGAACCCTGATTTTGAATTCTACAAATTTCCCTATAGCTTCAATTGAGATATTTGAATTCGCGAAACTGTGAAAAAATTAAGAAAATGACTTTTACGAATATCCATTTTTTTGAAATTTTGGATGCCATATTGAATCGTTTTTTTTTTTTAATTCTTAATTTATTAATAACTTTCATTTTTAACTGTATATGGGGCATTCCATCCCAAATCGGACAGTTTGAAAAACTTTTTTTTTATTTCTTTAATTTTATTTTTATTTTTGAGTACTCATCAAAAGACCCTTCCTGTTAAATTTTGAGATTTTTTTGATTACCCGTTCAAAAGATATTAAATTAACAAAAAAAAAACGCTCTTTTTTTGGTATTTTGGTCATAACTTCTTTAATAATGGTCCAAATTGAAAGTTATTTTTAAAATTTTTTTTTATGGCCTTTTCACAAAAAAATACAACAAAAATATTCGACGTGTTTTTGAATGAGTTTTTTGAGTTTTCAACGTTAAATCGCGTTTTTAAAAGTAAATGTCATTTTTTATTTTATTTTTCAATTTTTTGTTTCAAACATCTATCCATTCAAGAATTTTTAAAACTAGTCCGATCGTGGGATCTCAATAACTACTTTTTATTTTACATTTTTAAAAATAATATTTTTTTTTTTAATACATTATTATGAATACCAATTTTTGTTACTGTATAGTATTTTTTAAATCATTTTGAATTAATTTGCACACTTTTTCATTGTTAACAGATTTTTAAAACCGATAATTCATCCATTAGCAAATAACAACAGTTCAAGAATTGTATGAGTGGGCATTGAACCTAAATAATCTACCGACTATTGCTGTCAAATTTACACATGAGAAACATTATTCAGATGCAAAAGAAAGATTTTATTTGCGATAAAATACTGCGAAGTCAATCACAGGGGGACACAAAATTTTCGTTAAATTATTCCAAAGAGCAACGGAAACGTATTGGCAAAGGAATATTCTAATTCAGGAAATAATCGTTTATGTAAAGTTTTCAAAAAAATACGTGAATAAATAAAAACTATTGTTATTATTGTTCATAAACAAACTTAACGATTCAGTATTAATTTTAAGAACCTGTTAACAATAAAAAAGTATCAAAATAAATTCTAAATATTGAAAAAATACTATACAGTAACAAAAATTGGTATTCATAATAATTTATTAAATAAAAAAAAATGATTTATAAAAATAAAGAAAGAATAGTAGTTATTGACATCCCACGATCGGACTAGTCTTTAAAATTGTTAAATAGATAGATAATTGATTCAAAATATTACCAAAAAAAATAAAAAATGACATTCACTTTTAAAAACGCGATTTAACGTTGAAAACTCAAAAAACTCATTCAAAAACACGTCGAATATTTTTGTTGTATTTTTTTCTGAAAAAGGCATGAAAAAACAAAAATTTTAGAAGAAAAACTTTTCATTTGGACCATTATTAAAGAAGTTATGACCAAAATACCAAAAAAAGCCGTTTTTATGTTAATTATATATCATTTGAACGGGTAATCAAAAAAATCTCAAAATTTAACAGGAAGGGTCTTTTGATGGGTATTCAAAAATATTAAAAAATTGAGGAAATAAAAAAAAAAGTTTTTCAAACTGTCCGATTTGGGATGGAATGCCCCATATATATAATATTAAAATGTGACTCGTTTTCCTTGGCATGTCACCCCTGATATATCATATAAGTAAATAAAATTCACAAGTACTCGGTAGCGTGATAGGTAGCGTGTTAGGTTGTTAGGTAGGATATATAGGCAGGTCGCAGGTTCAAATCCCGCTGGAGACAGAAGAAATTGAAATAATGATAATGGGTGTTTAAAATTTTTTTTTGCTATGCAACATTTTTTTGCTATGTTCAGAAGCTACCGATATACTGTTTCGGAGTCGGAACGTTGTTGGTGCAACGACGATCGCCTGAGTTAGGACGGCGGTCCGACTCTGTTCGCCAACGTCTGTTTGACTTCAAAAAATCATCGGAATGATAAGAGTCACCCCAACGTCGGGCCGCACGAATAGCCAACGTAATTTCAACCTCGGCCCATTACCCTACGCCTGATACGTTTCTTTTATTTCTAATATATATATTTGTTTATAATTTTCATAAAAATACGTTTTTTATTAATGTTTGATCATTTTTAAACATTGCATAAGATCAGAGAATAAAAGAAAAAAAAATTTGAAAGGCCACTGGGCTCGAACCCTCGACCCTCGGTTTTTGAGCGAATCTTTGAATTGAACGTGAATTAAATATAAAAAAAAAGATCGTTCGAAAATTAATCAATTTTTTTGACTGATTAATTTTCCTTGTATATACGCGAACCGAAAAATATTTACGCGCCTCGTCTGGGATTTGAAACCTACTTATCTATCGAGCCTACCGAGGGACCTAATACTGACACGCTATCCACTACACCTTCGACTACTTATACTATTTGGATGTGTATATCATATTTATAAAACATACACCAGAAAAATATTTACGGATATGAAATATAAATTATGAGGGGTCAGAAACTCAAGAATTAAGTTATGAAGAGTCACATAACTTATGAGGGGTCAGGGGCTTTGAAATTAAGTTACGAGGGGTCACTTAACTTATGAGCGGTCAGGAATCCTTTAATTGAGTCTTGAAATTTCCGTATTTCGTGATACAATAAAAATGTGAAAAAATTCCGCAAAATTCGCCATGCCATAAACAACAATTTTCAATAATGATATTGCTCAAGAGTTAGTAATAAATTGTTTCAACAAATAATTATTCAACAATATTTCCATAAGATTTTTGAATTTTTTTTCTTCTTCAACAATAAGAAAAGTTATTAATAAATTATTATTAAAAATTTGTTTATTAATTTGTTATTAATACAATGTTGAAACAAATAATTATTCAACAATTTTTGGGTAAGTTTTTAAAAAATATTTTTTTTCTAAACAAATCAAATGCGTTGATTTTTCCGAGCGCAATAATTTAATTTTTAAAAATTTTCATTTTATCACAAAGTATCCTGGAGTCAAGTTATTGTATCTTAAAGTATCCTGGAGTCAAGTTGGCGGAACGTGCGACCGATACCATCGCCCGGCGTTGGTGGTACTTCGGGCTGCAAGTGTTGGCCGACTATACTCGACTACTTGAGCGCCATTTTGATTTTACAACAAAAAGCCGTTAGCTCCACCGTAGAAAAGAAGAATCTTGAAAAGAACCACGGATAGGATCTGGAGCAAGATTCTTTTCAAGATTGTGAGATTTTTTTCATATTCTTTCGAAGATTTTTTACAAGAATCTTTTGTCAGATCGGGCAGGAATTTTCCAAAGAATATTTCAAAAGATCTTCAACAGAATGTTTGAAAGAATCTTGCTCCAGATCCTATCCGTGATTCTTTTCGAGATTCTTTCCAAGATATTTTCAAATAATCTTTTTTTCTACGCGTGGAAAAAAAATCTATGAAAGATTCTTTGAAAGAATCTTGGAAAGAATCTTCAAAATAATCACAGATCGGATCCGGAGCAAGATTCTTTCAAAGATTCTTTCGAAGATTCTTTCAAATATTCTTTTTAATAATCTGTTATCAGCTCGGACGAGAATCTTCTGAAGAATCTGTAAAAGAATATTCGAAACACTCTTTCAAAGATTCTCTTTAAGATTTTTCCGCAGATTCTGTTCAAGATTCTTTCGAAAGATCTTTAAAAGAATCTTGAAAAGAATCTTAGAATATTGAAAAGAATCTTTCAAAGATTTGCAGGCATTAATGATCAGCACTGTACAACTTTGATTCCGCCATTTTTTCCCCGAAATTTTATGCTTTATTGAAAAACCCTAGTTATACATTTATGATTCAAAGTATTGTCCATCGTTGGCCATTATTTTCTCCCATGTTTCGGGCAGCTTACGGATCAAACGTCGAAAAAACTGGTCATCTTTCGAGGCGTGACACGAATCGATCCAATTTTTTACTTACTCATAATATCAGAAGTGCTGGCCAGCGAGGCATTTATGAAAACAAGGTACATTTATTATAAAGGAAATGACAACCGAAGTTGCCATCCCTGTGTGACCTCGCCTTTAAAGGCATACACGGCAGCACAAAATCAATACGAGACACCCCACTTGGAGGTGCCTCACGCAAACCATCTCTACGCACCGGCTAGCCACCACCGGACGACATGCCGCATTTGACATCAGGAATTAGCCGCTTGGTTTCTCAGGAAACTTCACGTTACCAGGGAACGCCTCGCGGAGGCTCCTTGTGCAAGAGGCTACCGCGAAGGAACGTGGTTACTCGAGCTCTGCCGCGCTGCTACCCTCGTTCTAATGGCAGCAACTTGGCCCACTGAAGGCCAATAGCTACCTCACTTTCAAAACGGTAGCTAGACTCCTTCCTGGTGGACCTATGACTAGGCCGGTCGTGGGCGTCAAATTCCACCGCAGGATTAAGCGCAAACGCCGGACGAACCTAGCGTATTCGTCCAAATCGCTTATCCAGGCCTCCCATCAAGTCGCTGCCCGCCTTAGCGACGAGCAGCTTTGGTTGACTAATTGAGCGGGGGCGTCACTCCCCGACAAGAATAACCGAGGGACAAGACCACAGAGCGCCCGATGTTTGTGTTAGAAACATTCGGAGCGCCCCAGTGTGGCCTCATCCGCCTGAGAGCCAAGTCTCCCAGGACCGGATCGGAAAACAAGGTACAGTCAAAGGGAGCGACGTCTGGACCGAACCTCTTAAGCAATTTTTCCCATATTCAATGCCAACCATACTTATTGTTAAGAGGGTCGGCTCAGCATCAAAACGCCGAATTTTTAACGAAAATATGAATGTTCGTTGATTACGCATAAACCTGACCAATGGTTCATAATTTGAGGTATCAAATGAAGAAATTTTTGTCGGTAGTTATAACCCTTAAGGTGCAGCAGTTCTTTCATAGATCTATCTTTGAATTTCACGACACTGTGCACGATCCTAACCAAACCGATTGACGGATCTTATCCTACGACATCTCATTTTCTTCGTAACACTTTTCCGGACTGCTTAAGTGCGGCACATTTTTTAAGGTCCTTATTATGGAGTTACAGGCCACTTTTTAAATTTTTGACCCATTTTTTGTTTCAAAAATTCAAAAAGTGGCCTGTTAGTCTTTAATAAAGACTTTCAAAAAAAGGTGCCGCATTAAAGCAGTCCGGAAAAGTGTTACAAAGAAAATGAGACGTCGTAGGATAAGATCCGTGAAGCGGTTTGGTCAGGATCCCGCACAGCGTTGTGGTACCCAAAAGTTGATTGATGAGAGAACCGCTGCACCTTAAAGGTTCCAACTAGCATGAAAAATTTCTTCATTTCATATGTCAAATGATGGACCATTGGTCAGGCTTACACGTATTCAACGTACATTGATATTTATGTTCAAAAATCGGCGTTTTGATGCTGATTCGATCTCCTTAAGTGTAATCTCCAAAAAAAATTTCAGCGTGATAACTGCAAAATTACGAAATTTAGAGTTATTACAAAAATTTTGTGAAAAATTCAAAGTATCTCCGAATTAATAATTGTTTTGCAATTTGGAAAAAATTAGCACTGCGTAAAGGAACATAGATGATGTACTTGGGTCATTCCAGGCCAAATCGACCAAGAGTTGGAATCGAACCCTTTCAATTTCGATGAAATTTGGTCCAAAGTTTTCGCTTTTAATAAAAACGAAGTTCTACCAAAGGAACAAAATTAAAAAAAATTTTATCGAAAGGTATGCAAAATTCAAAATTTCACAATTTTTCAAATCTTCCAAGTTTCTTCTTTAAATATCTCGAAAATTATTATAGTTACAAAAAATCGTTCTGAATTCGTCTCAAAGAGTATACTTTGGGGCTACGAAAAAAAAAAAAATTCCGAAATTATTTTTTGAAAAATGTTGAATTTGGAGATTTTGAATTTTCGAAAATCGTGAAAACCTAAGTTCCGGATTGAATTTTTTGTTCAGATTTTTTTTATATAATACCTTGTATTCTTTTGTTTTTATATATAATAAAGTTGTACTGATCTTAAAAGATCGTGACATTTTCAGAAAAGTATTTTTTGTTTTTTTTTTAAATATGAATTTTCGAGTTTTTGAAAATCGTGTAAATCCACGATCAATATTAAATTTTTGATTAATTTTTTTGAAAATATAATACCTTGTACAGATCTTTAAAAATCCTGAAGTTTTCAGGATGGTTTTTTTTTGTTTTCAAAATATAAATTTTTGAATTTTGGTAAAAAAATGTATTTTTTTTTACTTTGATTTTGACTTTACTGAACTGAGCGGCAAAAAAAAAGAATTTTTTTAACCAAAATTCAAAAATTTATATTTCTACGACAAAAAAACACCATCCTGAAAAATAGAAGGTTTTAGATGAAAAAAAATAACCCAAAATATAAATGTTAATCGTGGATTTACACGATTTTGAAAAATTCCAAAATTCATTGTTTTGAAAAAACAAAAAACACCTTTCTGAACATTTCAGGATCTTTTAAGACCAGTACAAGGTATTACATTAAAAAAATTTAATACGGAACTTTGATTTTCACGATTTTTCGAAAATTTAAAATTCGCCAAATTCATCATGTTTCAAAAAATTTTGTCAGAATATTTTTTGTTTAGCCCTAAGTATACTCTGCGAGACGAATTCAGAACGAATTTTGGTAACCATAATAGTTTTCGAAATATTAAAAAAAAATTGAAAGATTAGAAAAATTGTGAAATTTTAATTTTTTCATAACTTTCGAAAAAAAAAATTAATTTTTTTTTTTTGGAGAACTTCGTTTTATTAAAAATGACAACTTTCTGACCAAATTTCATTCAAATTGAAAGGGGTCGATTCCAAGTCTTGGTCGACTTGACATTGCAATTGCATTAAAAATTTTATCTTGATCGCTCAAACCGTTCTCAAGATGAATCTATTTTGGGGCAAGCACAAAGCATATGAGGCATTTCACACCGATTCCACCTGGGTCTGACCCTTCACCTCTCCAATTTCGTCCGCGATTTTTTACGGTTTTGTAGTACCTCTAAAAAGCACTCATGATTTTTTTCAGAGTTTTTTAGAGCGATTTGACTGAACTGTGGTTAAATTTTATTTTTGAACAAGCTTTTTATTGATGGAATTATTTTTAACGCTTCTAATTTTCCATCTAAAAAACTACATTTTTGGCATTTTTTCGGATTTTTAATTTTGGACCGAAGGTAATTGTTTATAAAATTAGAATTTTATAATCAAATTGTTTTGTTCTGTTTGTGAGAATTGTCCGGGCACTCAGTCCTAGTGGACAATTGTGCTCGGGCCCTTTGCTGGGCAGGCTTATTGGCCTGTCGGACCCATAGGCAAGCCGGCCTCGCGCGCAAAGCGGAGAAGCCTGCCCGCCCTTGTGTTTTTCGGGCTGAATTCAAGGATAACAGGTGCCCCACGGACGTCATTTCTGACGCCCGTCAGCCCCCTACACCTCGTAATGAGATGGAGTGGTGTCTCGTCTCCATCTTTACATCTTTGGCAGACTGGTTCCTCTGCAAGACCCAGTCGCACCAGATGCTTGCCTGTGTGCCAGTGTCCCGTGACTAGTCCCACGACCACCCTGAGTTAGGTTCGGTCTAGTTCAGCTAGCACGGTCCCTTGCATTACTGAGGGCCCAGAGAAGAGTTCCTTGGTGTGCCTCATCCCTGGATCCTGCGCCCAGAGGTCCGCGAACTGATTCGCGGCCCATCTCTCCGTTATCTGTTTCACAAGTCCCATGGCAACACCTGGGTGGTCGCCATGGTCTGCCATATCGGGCCGCGAAGCGCTGAATCTGGCCAACTCGTGAGCCTTTTCGTTGCCCTGGATACTGCTGTGACCTGGTACCCATAGTGTTACGTCAAAAATGGGAGTTTTCGCGAACTATTAATAATTTCTGACGTATGACGTGCTGAATTTGATTGAGACTCTCTAGTCGTGGAATTAAATTTCCGTACTACTCCTGGAATCAATCTCGAACACGTCTGCCCCTGTTTTTGAGTCTAACCTTTCGGAAAATTACTCGGGAAATGGGCTTGGAATCACTGTTAAATTTTCAATTGCGTAAGGTATCTACTGAGATTTGAACTCGGGGTTTCGATATAATTTACTGGTAGTTTTACCACGTGGATCCTGATCGTTAGTTTTAATAAATGAAGGAATGATTGGGAAAAAATCGATCGGCCGTAGTTTGTAAATAGTTATTGGATGTTTAATGATTTCAGTGCAAATAATTGTGGGTTTTGGAGCCTCTCTAACTATCTCTGTTTCTGCGGGCAAGGCCTGTACTCCATGATAATTTGATTTAGATCTTTGAACAGGGTTTAACCTTTTTGGCCACGGATTCGAATAAATCGCGTCGAGTTTACGTAATTGATATCTTCGTCCGGCTCTGCGTGTTCTTTTCTTTTTGCGCGGTACGAGGGGGGTGACTCTCATGGAATTTAAGGGGAGAGTATCCAGGGTGAATCTCTGGTGAGCGTGCAACCTGACGCAACCCTAGTCCCAACCAGATTTCCGCCAAGGAAAACAAAGGAGTGCAAATATTTGGTGAGCGTGCAACCTTACGCAACCCTTGTCCCAACCAAACTCTGCGTAAGGAGAGGTAAACGAATACTTGGTGAGCGTGCAACCTGACGCAACTCTAGTCCCAACCAAGTTTTTCGCACGGAGGGGAGGACTACGAATAGTTGGTGGGCGTGCAACCTGACGCAACTCTAGTCCCAACCAAGTTTTTCGCACGGGGGGAGAGTAAAGTAAAGAACACGAATCCTCGGATGAAGTTGCAGATTTACATAACCGTACTGAATCGAATAAGTTGAACGAATAGTAGAGAGAGAGAGTGGTAGGATTCTTACTTTAAATTTAATCGTTGGAGAGGAAAAATTCTTTGGATTGGATTTGTTAAATTGTTTAAACTTTTAATGAAATACCGAAAAGGAAAACTCAATTAAACTTCATTCTGTGACTATTGATGAGTCACTGGTTCGCGAGAGTCTCAAACTTGATCAATTTGTTATCTAACCCCTCCCTAAATTTTATATTTTTTTCTCCTTTGTCGCGAATCTCCAGTTCTCGAATGACACGATTTCAGCAATGGAAAGGGAAGAGGGGTCGAAAAGACTTTGTTAAACTTCACGCGAATGAATTTTTCTCCTTCAAATTATCTCAAAGAAATGGTTTAATTAAAGTTTTATGAAACTTGACTCAGTAATGCCGCAAGAACAATCTAGATTTAAGATTCACTTGGATAATGTTGAAACTTCTTCTTTTAAATTATTTTAATGAAATTGTTTTAAATAAAGCCTTTTATGGACAATTAAATTACCAACGCCGCAGGGGTAATATGAATTTAGGATCACTTGGATAGAGATTCTCCAAAAATAATCAACTAACCGGTTTTCAATTGAATTTAATCGATCAATTCCGTCCGAATTTATGATATTCACTGTGTTCAATTTTTCCCGAACTATTCCTCACAATTTCACGAGGAGAAGATGAGGTTGTAATAAAACTTCACTTACTGGCTGAGACGTTCTCCAAACGGAAAGGGTGACAGCATTTGTAGACGCACCGGCGACTCAGACGGAAACGGTGAAGTTGAATCGGCAGTAGATCAAGGGCGTGGCAGGTTGGCGATGAAGTCAAAGAATTTGTCGATGCACAGAGTTTAATTTTCGAGATCCAAAATTTTATTCAAATTATTGTAAAAAGAAAGAACTGGTTAACAGAGATTCAATCTTAAATTTCGCAATTTATTTAACAATAACCGCGATGTATACGTTATCCAATATTTCGTGGATTGCGGATGTCAAAGTAAAATAAACGAAAATTATTAAACAGAAAATAATAACTAGACAAAGGAAAATGAAATAGAATAAAGCGAGGTCCAACGTCTCTTCCGACATTCAGAGGCCAACCCGAAATCTCGAGAATTTAAAATAGAAGAAATTTCAATTCGACTCAGAATTCAAGATTTGAAATTCCGAACCGAAAAAAAACTATCTTCCTTTGAAAATCGAGTGAAACTCTAAGTCCAAAACGAATTGATTTGGAAAATTCCAGAATCAAGAACGTCTTTGTCGAAAAATTTCGCAAGTTCAGGCCAAGAATGGATTCGATGAGAACGATGGGTTTCGTAGTTTCCACATCGGAAAAAAGTCGAAGAAGTCTCCCGAGAGCCCTTTTTCCGGCCTTTATATACCCGTGATCCAGGCTAACCCGTTCGGTAAAAGTGGGGATTGATGATAAAGACAGAGGATGAATTTTTCTGATGCAATGCATTTTCCTTTTCTATTTCGTGAGCTTCCCTTGAAAAATCGGGGTCATAGCGAGGGCGCTAGCGTAGATCACAGGGTGGGCCCTATACGTGTGGCTGCATCGCGGCGCGCGTGGCTGTATTGCGGCGCGCGTGGCTGTATCGCGGCACGTGTACCCCCACACATGTACACGCTTATGCCACACGCTTCTTATATTCTTATTCTGTATATAATATTACTTTCTCATGAACAATTTTAATTTTAGTATTATAAATATTTTTTTAGCTGCTTATTTATCATGGATAGAATTTTTATATTTTCTTTTATATTTATCGTGTTGCGCATTTGTTAAAATTACCTTCCTTTCTTATATCTTATTGTTTGTTTAATTATTATTTGAATGAAAAAAATTGTTGTTTTCGAATTGAACATCAAAATAATAAATCCAAATGAATTGAATATTTGTGCGATATTTTTGTACATTAAAATTACAATCCAAATTGTTATAAATAATTTTGTTGACAATTTTTTTGTGGATTTTGAATTGTTAGTGTTCAAGTATTTATGATTAAAAATTAATCCTGCGATTGAAACATCGTTTTCTTAGTTTTTATATTTTTATATTTTTTCCTTTCGGGTGTGGTCGCATAGGCTTCTTGTATGAGTCCACGAGAAAAAGGGGAGGTAGGGAGCTACGGCGCATGACTAGGGAAAACTCAACTCTTATTCGCGTCCTCTTTTCCTTCGAGAGAGAGAGACGGGAGATTTATTGGGTAGATAAAAAGGGTAAGGCTAGAATAGAGGGTGGAGAGTGGGGAGGCATTCGAACGGTCTCCGGGTAGCAACGAGAGCCGAGCTCCTCGCTTTGCCACGCAAACTCCGTGGATCGTCGAAAGAGGGGAGGGGATTATGTAAATGAGCTCTGCTTCTGCTCGTGGACTTCAGGGCGTTTTTGCTTTTTACTTCCTTCTTGATTTTAACATAGTTAAATAATATTTCGAGTTTGTAGTTATTTAAGTTAAATAATATAAGTTTTAACTTGTTTTTTCCGGAGATTGATTATTGGATTTAGCATTAACCGAATTCGGTGCATAATCTTATTTCGCAATTGTAGGTTTCTTTAAATTGTTAATTCTTCGAAATATTATTTAACATTGCGTAACGATTTTCCCATTTGAGAGGAATAACTTTAAATGAGTATTTTTTTATCCTAGAGTATTTCCACGCGTATATTCCTACTCTTACTCACACATAGATAAATGACAGTGTGTATATTCTAGTGCATATATATATATATATATGTACACGTGCCCCGATACCTGTTTTGTGAGGTGTACAGAATTGGGTCTTAAGGACGGTTCGGGGTTTTTCGCGCCTTGCAACATGAGTGAGAGAGAGAGAGAAGGTCAAGAAACGGTGATCCTACGCATAGGCCTCTTTAAAATCTTTTCTCGCTTCCCTTCTTGTATTCTTGTGAGGTCATTGCCCTCTTCGGAACGACTAGTGGTTTCCTTTCCGTTTTGCCATGATCTTCTCCCTTGTCAATACTCATCGTTTTAAGTTGACTTAATATTTATTTAAGATCTCATTCTTAATTATAATCTTTATTACCTATTTTTGATCAAGAGAGTTATAGATATATTTTCAACTATTTCATTTGTTTAGTAAACCATTATTCAGTCTCTTCTGTTTGTTCAAGTATTATTTGGTTTCAATTATTTATTTCGTTTTGTTTCCCTTAATTCCATTGCGAATTTTTCCCGAAAGTTGTTATTCAAATAAATTTTAATTATTGTTTCAAAATTCTATATTGGTTTGAGATAGGAAAATCCATCGTTGTTTAGCGTAATTCCGTTCGTTCTTGCTTTGAATATACGCATATATACTCATACACATACACGTACGTGTATGAGAAGAGGAATGCAACGTTTCCTTGTATGCTAGTTCTTTGAGAGGGTGTAATCAGCGCCCCTCGTTGGCTTTACGGCAGAGCAAAATACTATGTGCTTTTTCTTTTCTTTTCCCAATGGTAAGAGCATTTTCGGATCCAATGATCGATCTCTCGGATCGATAGGCCGGTAGAGGGTACGTCAGTTAGGAAAGCGACGTTAGTGTGCCTGACCCACCAGATGGTGTGACGAGCCTATGGCTTTTCCTGTAGGGATCTTTGACCCTGGTTTTCCCTTCCTTACTACCCGATTTTACCGATGGCCTTTTCCTTGAGATTTTCAGTCGGTAATGTGAATTTCTAATTTTTATTATTGAATTGAACGGAATAACGTAGGAAACGACAAACCTTTCTCTCACAAATCTTCAAGTTTTTAATTATGTTTTCGGTGGAAGTTTCGTTAAATAATCTCATTTATGGACGTTACGTCAGGACGTAACAATAGCAATTTCACCCTGTTGACTCTAGCCACTTGAGTCAGCAGGTTTATACAGTCTCTTGCCAGCTTAGACCTGACCACCACATCGAGCAGCTGTCTGAGCGCAGCACAACTGTCGCTGCATATGTAAAGATGTTGGCTGCTATATCCCCTACTGAGGATACTACGGGCACAGGCCCGTATAGCAAACAGCTCTGCCTGGAGAACGGAGACGGTGTGGCCCAGTGTGAAGGATAACTCCGTCCTGGGCCCCTCGCTCCAAACTCCGGCCCCAGTACCTGTCTCCGACTTCGCCCCGTCTGTATACCAGACTGGTCCGCCGGGCGACCGTAACCTCTCCTGTTCCTCGGTCCATGACTGCCTGTCAGGAAAGAGGATCTGGTAATTGTGGTGAAAGTGGTGTTCCTGCGGGCACCAGTCCCCCCCGAGCTGGATAATCTCCTCGAGATTTCCCGCCCTTTGGAGAACCGCAGTGTGCCCATATGCGGCCCTAGTCGACCTACCACTGAAGAGCAGCCGAATTGCCGCGTTTCTTGCCCCTGCCTCTGCTGCGATGTGCGAAGGCAGGATGTCGATCAGGGCACCCAGAGCCAGGATCGTGGTTGTGCCCAACGCACCAGTTATCCCCAGCCCTGCCAGTCTGTAAGCCCCATCCAAAGTCTTCCTCATACCAGCCCGTCGCAGCGCAGGCCACCATACTAGGAAGGCGTAGATTAACTGGGGAACCAGGATGGCCGTGTAAATCCACCTGACCATCTTGGGTTTCAGCCCCCACGTTTGACCAAACATCCTTCTGCAGGCCCAGAATGTGACAGTTGCCTTCCGGGCCTGCTTTGTAATGTGGCTCTTCCAGCTGAGCTCGGAATCGAGCGTCACTCCCAGGTAGCAAACCTCAGGGGAGAACGATAGCTCAGCGCCGTAAACTGACGGGCGCTCTATGTTAAAGCGCCTCTTTTGTGTGAATAGGACCATTTCAGTCATATTCGGGTTGACCCGTAACGACTGCGATGTGCACCACTCTTCGACGAGGTCGAGTGCCTTCTGCATCTTCCCCGCCATGACTGCGGAATGATTGCCACTGACTGCTATGCACACATCGTTGGCAAATCCCACCACTTTGACTCTCAGCCCCTCAAGCCTGCGCAGAAGTCCGTCGACGACTAGGAGCCACATCAATGGCGATGTTGCCCCTCCTTGCGGACATCTTCGGCCGACTCGAGCCCTGACAGCAGTCCCTATAAGGCGCGCCGTTACAGTCCGCGTCCGCAGCATGAAGTGCATCCAGTCAATGATGGTGTCATCGACGCGGAATTCTCTCGTTGCCCCGCAAATTGCGTCGAAGGAGGTGTTGTCGAACGCCCCTTCAACATCTAAGAACACGCATAAGGTGGCCTCCTTTTTGTGGAGGGTCCGCTCTATCTCATGGACGAGACTGTGCAGAACCGTTTCAACGGATTTGTCCGCTTGATACGCGTGTTGTGAGTGGTGCACTGGTGTTAGCATCAATGCCCCATCCCTTATGTATCTATCAACGAGTCTTTCCATTGCTTTCAATAGGAAAGACGTCAGAATGATAGGTCTAAAAGCCTTCACTTGGTCATAGCTAGCTTTGCCCGGTTTAGGGATAAAGACTATGATGACCTCTCTCCAGGCCCTAGGCACATATCTCAGTGCCATGCAGAATCTGATGGTGTAATTCAGGTGCCTGACTAGGTCCTCCCCTCCCTGTTGAAGCAGGGCCGGAAAGATCCCATCGGCACCCGGGCTCTTGTACCCGTCGAACGAGTCAAAGGCCCACCGGATCCTATCCGGTGTAACCACTCTGGCGGCAGTTGCCCAATCACCTGGTCTGATCGCAGGCTCCCTTACCTCACGAGTAAGGTCTCGCTCGAGCAGTGTGGATCCAGGGAAGTGCACCTCTATCAGGTGCGCTAGGTTGTCCTCTTGTCTTTTGACTATACCCCCATTCGGGAGTGTGAGTCCACCAAGCTTAGTCTGTGGGCCTGTGGTGAAAACCATACGATGACGGGCGACGATAGGCAGGGCCTCCATCTCCCCGTAGAATTTTTCCCAGGCTTTTCTTTTGGAACCTTTGACCAGCTTTTTATAGGTCCTTTCTGTGGCCCTATAAATCGCCCAGTCCGCTCCCGCCATGGTTTTCATGGCTCGATTTAGCAGGCGTCGCGAGTCAGAGCGTAGTTTGCTCAGCTCTCTGCTCCACCATGCAACTTTTTTCGTGCCTTTGCGCTCCCTCAGGGGGCACGCGGCCTCATAACTCTGGATGATAGCCGAGGTCAACGTGTTGACCCCTTCCTCGATCCTTCTCTGGGTCTTCATCCAGCCCCCCATTCCCCCAAGCCTCCTACTCAAGGTCTCCTTGTAGGAGTTCCAATCGGTAGTCCTGGGGTTCTGGTAGGCCGAAGTGCTCCGCTGGGCTTCTCCACCCCTGATGTTGAATAGAATCCAGCGATGATCCGAGAGGGTATCTTCAGCATCCACTCGCCAGCTTTCTATCCATTGTGCCACCCTTGGAGTCCCCAGCGTGAAGTCTATGGCCTGTTGCCTCCTTGCCGTGACAAAGGTAGGTCTTGAACCTCTATTGAGGATCTCCAGGTGAGTCGTTGAGAGGTACTGCAGCAGAGCTGAGCCCCTCTCGTTTACGTTGGAACTGCCCCAGATGAGATGATGCGAGTTTGCGTCGCACCCTATCACCAGGTCCAGTCCTTCTCTCCTGCAGTGGTCCACCAGGACTCTCAGTTCCCTCGTCGGTGGAAGTTCCTCAGAGTCGTACGGCAGATACGCTGAACACACGATGAGGTCTGTCAGTGCCCCCCCTAGCCTCAGTTTCACTGAGGCCACTGCCAGATCTCGACTGCAGAACCTGCTTAGCTTTAGGGCACTGTGTCTTTTGTGAATGAAGACACGGGCCCTTAAGCCGAGCTCTGCCAGGTCATATATTAACGACCCGATGTTGCGATCTATCCCTTTTACACACCTGCCGTAGACCCAGGGTTCTTGTATCAGGGATATGTCTGTCTGCTGCACCGCAAGGTCCCGGCTTAAAACAGCCAAGGCCGCTTTGCAGTGCTGCAAGTTGCTTTGGGAGCATTTAACTCATGAGTCATTTCTCTCCTCTCCTCCAGCTACTCGAGCCGGCGATTTATCGTCGGTCACGCGTGGCGCTACCTGAGAACCCGCCAGGGCCCCGGCACGGGTCAACTGGACCCCCCGCCTAGTCTCTGCCAAGACCTCTCTTTGCACCGCACGGATCTTGGGTGGTCTACCCCTGGTCCTCGCGGTGCCTCTGATCCTTTCCTGTCGGATGGGCAGATCCCCGAACACCATGGTCCCGACGCGTTTAACTGTCAGGCCCTCGGCGCCGGGGCCTTGTACCCCCGACATAGATTGGAGGTCATGCCCGACCTCCATATCCTCCCTCCTGCGCCACCGCTGCAGATGGCAACGGCTGGACGTTCGGCTCCTCAACGACTTGGACGCTCGGAGTCAGCAGTGGCTCCAAAGTCCGGCCGCTTCCTTCCTCGCCGCGGCGGGTCCCGTGAAAGCGAGCCCACCCCGGGTCGGGTCTGGAGTTGGGGCCCGGTACCGAGTCAGCCGATCCCACCATCGCCAGTGCAGTCGGCATCTGCATCGCACCCCACCCTGGTCTCTCCCGTGTGACTTGTGGGTTGGCAGCCCGCTCCCCCGCCCCGGCTCTGTGCTGGGCCTCGTAGAAATGGGCCCTTCCCAGTCCGAAGTGAGGGGCGAAACCTCAGCCTCCCCAGAGAGTGGCAATCGACCCCCAGAACCAGGTGGATGGAATCCCGTATCACCTTCCTGTCCCACACCCTCCACAAGAGAGTCTGTAGTCCAGGGTTCTGGCAGCCCAAAAGACTAAGGATGACATCGGTCCCCTTGGTTGGGCCGGGAAACACCGCCGTCATCCTCTTTAACTTGGGTAGGCGCTGTTTCTCCAAGACTTGGAGAGAGGCGCCCTCCCATGGCTTTAGGCTAGAGACTATCGTCCTTAATCATACTTTCGCTGACTCATCGGAGCAAGTCACCCACAAGACGCCACGGTCGCATCGGGTCCCCTCGAAGCACGGAACTGCCCGCCCCGTGGGGATGGCACGCAGCGCCTCGAGGAGTCCCCGAACGACCATTCCGTCCTGCCCCCGGCCCAGAGCGGCTTTTGGGTAGTTAGCAGGCGCAATGGCCAACCTTCTATCCGCGGTCACCGCATTACCGTAACAAGTGGGCTGAGGGAAGAGCTTGCCCCTCTTTACCACCTTTGCCAGCTCCGGTGGGATTTTGTCCGTGGGTCTGGGCCGTTTAGCGCCAGTCACCACAGTCCCCTCGGTTGGCGGACTCCAGTGGCCCAGCTCGTCGGATTGACTCCGTGTGGCCATTCTGGCCTTGCAGGCCCTCCTTTTCGCTGCCCTACTACGGCTCGCCTTCCTCCTGGGCATGTTTGAGAGGTCGGTGGGCCCGGCTGCCGTCGTTCCCGCCAACCCCGCTCTCGGTGCGGAGTTACCGTCGGCCGAGCTCTGGGTCACCGCCGCGGCAGCGACAATGCCTCCGTCCCCCGGACCGCCGGTCACCTCCTCCGTTTGTCCTTACGGCTGTGCCCCCGCAGAGGCCCCACTGTCGGCGTGTAACTCAGTGGTTTTATTGGATTTGTACATTTGAATCCCACGAGTAGTCAGGAACTAAAGGTCCACCGCCGCAGAGCCTGCATGCGGGGGTAAGGCTAAATAGCCATGAGGTGTCGCCTGGTGCCCCATGCGCATCGTTAGGGACACTGTAACCCCAGTGTCATGCAGCCTTCGGCACGATAGCTCCCACCTTGGCTTCGGGGAAGTGGTCTGCGACGAGGCCCCCAGAGCTGGATTTTGGGCCAGCCGGGTTCCTTATGGCTCTCGTTAACCGGGTCCATCCACTGCTCCCTCCCTGCTCGTGGTTACGGTCGTCGCAAGACGTCCCTTCCCCGAGCGGGAGGAGCCGCTCAGTCTCCGGCCGTTCTTCTATCCATCACCTGAAGACGCGCCTCGGTCGGGTTTCAACCGCCCCCCCGCACCCCTTAACGGAGGTTAGCGGATCCGAGGTATAATCAAATTACTTTTAGTCCAAATTTGAAAATCAGAAAAAAAATCACAAAAATGCTGTTTTTTATATAGAAAATTTCAAGCGTTAAACAAAAGTGGGCTGGGGTTTCCTTCGGTCTATAACAAGCTTTTTCGATTTTTTTTTTCAAATACACTCAGTCAAAAAATTAAAGGAACAGCAAAATTTTCGAGATTTTTCAGCGATTTTCTAAGGCTGTAACTTTGTTAATTTTGATCGTACAATTTTTTTAAAAACGCATTGTGAAGCTTTCATCCTCTAGTTTTGGAATCTTGAGTCAAAACATTTTTGTGGGCACCACCCTCGTCGCAGTCGAAAGAAATATCACGGAAAAAATTTTCTCGAAGTTTTTGCTTTTTTCAAAACTGTCGATGGGCTCCAAAAATTATTTGCGAGCTTAACTCATCTATGGATCGTTTAGCTGGATTCTTCGGCTACAATTTGTTTTTTTTTATTTTTGTTCTGCAATCATTTTTCGCTGAGATATCGGCGGATGAACAAACATTCGTTTTTTTTAAATCTTTGATATCTCTGGAACTAATCTTCGTACAGTGAGTAAATGGTGAGTTTCGGAAACTTAAATCTACCCTCTGTAAGTGCCTCTTACTGTCATAAACGAAAAAAATTTGTTTCCATGCTTAATTTTGACTTCAAAAAGTCCAAAAAATAGATTTTTTTCTTGTTTTAGAAAATCTACCACAACTTTGCAGATATTGCAAAAAATACTAATGTTTTGAGGTTCTTTTTTAGCTCAATACATACCCAAAAACCATGCCAATTGTTAAAACGATCGCGCGAGCCGTTTTTTGTGACCGAGTAATCAACCTTTCAAAAAAATTGAAGGAACACGTTGATTGATCCTTAAAGACCAATTAATTAATAGTGTTGAAAATGATAGAAAAAATTTACTTTTTCTTCTCTCAAATTTGCATTTAATCAACGTGAAAACTAAAAAAAAAATCCATATTTTGAAAAAAAAAATTATTATTCAAAATTTTCGATTTTCTTTTGTTTTTTCGAAATTCGGATTTTTTTTTAGCTTTCACGCTCATTAAATGCAAATTTAAGAGGAAACAAAATTCAATGTTTAACGCCATTAAGGTCTTTAAGGATCAATAAACGGGATCCTTCAATTTTTCTAAAAGTCTGATGACTCGGTTACAAAAAAAGGCTTGACCGATTGTTTTGAAAATTAGCAGGGTTTTTAGGTATGTATTGAGCAAAAAAAGAACCTTCTAACATTGGTATTTTTCGCAATCTCTGCAAAGTTGTAGTAGATTTTCTAAAACAAGAAAAAAAGCTGATTTTTTGGACTTTTTTTAGTCAAGATTGAGCATGGAAACAAGTGTTTTTCGTTTATGACAGTAATAGGCACTCATAGAGGGTAGATTTAAGTTTCCGAAACCCACCGTTTACTCGCTGTACGATCATTAGTTCTAGAGATATCGAAGATTTCAAAAAAAGACGAATTTTTATTCAATCGCCGATATCCCAGCGAAAAATGGTCGTAGAACAAAAATAAAAAAGCAAATTGAAACCAAAGAATCCAGCTAAACGATGCATGGATTGGTTAAGCTTGAAAAGGGCCCATCGACTGTTTTGAAAAAAGCAAAAATTTCGAGAAAATTTTTACGGTTATATTACTTTTGGCTGCATCGACGGTGATGCCCACAAAAATGTTTTGACTCGAAATTCAAAAAACAAGAAGATTCAAGCTTAAAATTTTTTTTTTCAAATTTTTACAACCAAAATTAACAAAGTTACAGCCGTTCGAAAATCGCTGAAAACTCTCGAAAATTTTGCTGTTCCTTTAATTTTTTGACTGAGTGTAGAAGGAGAAACCTGAATTGAATGGGCCCTTATCAAAATATTTTTTTAAACACCTTTAATTCATCCAAAAATATTTGGATACCGGTCCACTCAATTCAGGCTCCTCCTTCTATTTTACTTATATCTTATTTTTCGAAATAGCTGATTATAACTAGAACAAAACCCTTGCCCACTTTGGCTCAATGCTTGAAATTTTCAATATAATAAACGGGGTTTTGAAGATTTTTTCAGATTTCTAAATTCGGTCTAAAAGCAATTTATTTATAAAATTAGAATTTTACAAACAAATTACCTCTAGCCTAAAATTTAAAATCTGAATAAAATCACAAAAGTCTCGTTTTTTATATGGAAAATTTCGAGCGTTGAGCAGAAGTTGGCAGGCTTCTGTCTATAAAAAGCTTGATCGAAAGAAAAAAACTAAACCATAGTTAAGTGAAATCGCTCCAAAAAAATTAGGGAAAAATCCCACGTGCTTATCAGAGGTACTACAAAGCCATAAAAAATTGCGGATAAAGTCGGAGAGGTGGAGGATCAGACCCAGGTCGAATCGGTGTAGAATGCCTCATATACACACGCACACGCACGCACGCACACACACGCACACACATACACACACACACACATGTACGCACGCACGCAAATGTGGGAAAACATTCAAAATTGGGCATTTGCACATTGCTTTCCCTTTTTTATTCATAGTTTGTGTAACTTCTTTTATCATGAAAGGATGTAATAAGAGTGATAAGTTTTTATTCAGATTAACTCGAGTGTTGAAAAATTTTCATATGAAAAGAAATAATTATGAAAAGCCTCAGAAAAATAATGAACATATTATCCGTATTAAGTGTTTACATTGAGCGACCTGGTTATAATAGGTGTTTATGTCATCTGACGACGGTCGGTGACACGTCTATCGTCCTCGAGGCCGCGAATATTCTCTGAGACCCGAATACGTCATTGAAAAACAATGGAGTGGTCGCATCACCAGTGGCTACTGGGGCTGTATGTCAGCTGAATGAGTCATAGCCCTCACAGAGATTCCTCCAAGAATGAACGCTGAACATTACGTGAACATATTGGAGGATGTCATGCTCCCTTGTGCGAGGGCACGTTTTACCGCGGATAAATATCCACAAATATCTTTTATGCAGGATAATAGTTCGGTACACACGGCAGCACTGACCAGGCAGTGGCTTGAGGAACATCCAGAAATTCGTCGTATGGAATGGCCGAGTAAATCGCCGGATTTCAATCCCATCGAGAATGTTTGGAATGAGTTATATCTACCGCTCTATTGATGAAATAAAACAAGAAATGTACATGAAATTTTGATATTTTCTAACATTTTATGAACCCTGTCCAACTGGAAATATAAATGCATAATACATTACTAGACAAAATTAAAGGAACAAAGAAATTTCCTAAATTCTTAGTGGTTTTTAACAATGCTGGATCTCAGTCGAAAATCGTCGTATCAAGGTCTTAAAAAAGCATTTTGAAGCCCCAAATTTCTAGTTTCGAAATCTTTCAGCAAAAAAAATCGGAGCTACAGGTTTCACGCAATCATAAGAAATAGTAAGAAAAAAAAGTTGGCAAATTTGTACTACTTTTTTTTTGTCTGCAGATACATGGAAAATTTTTTCCAGCTAAACCATTGCATGGACCGGATAACTTCAATTTATTTAGCTTCAATTTAATTTGTTTGAGACCTCGATGCCACCATTTTTCGCTGAGATATCGAATTTTTAGTGAAAAAGGATTTTTTTGTGTTTGACCATTGATGTCTCAGCAACCAATGATCTCACAGAAAATGAAAGGGGGGTTTCAAAAACTTCAATCAATCCTCTACAAGAATTGATGATGGTTATTTGGAAAAAAAATTTTTATATCCTTGCCATGAGTTTGAAAAAACAGGATAAAACGGGCTATTTATGGTTTTTTCAAAAATCAACGGCTAAATTACAAATATTGACAAAACGACTAATATTGAGCGTGAGTTTTACAGCTCAATATACCCACCAAAACTCTGTAAAGTTTTAATTTGATCTATCTCACTTTTTCTTGTTTCAAGCAATGAATTTTTTGAAACAAGAAACAAAGGATCATGTTTATGCCCCCAAACGTCATAATCATTATTAACCCTAGGATACTACTCATGGGTTCCCCAAACCCCACTCACTTTTAAAGGCCCTGGCAATTCGACGGTTCATTTTATTTTTCAGAACTCGAGCGTTCTAATTTAAAAAAAATGAAGCCCTCTACGATAAATAATGAGTCAACCGCATCGATTCAAAGGGCTGGGGTGCTCGTAACTCCGGTTGAGTATTTGTCTTATACCGATAGTGTAGTATCCTAGAGTTAAAGTGGAAAAAAGCATTTTTTAATTTTTTTTTCATATTTTTATCGCCAACAGCGTTTGAATGTATGGAAAAAAATATTTCGAAGAATTTTCGAAAAAAATGTTAAAGTTTTTTTTAATTCATTTTTTTCAATAAATTTAAACGCTGTTTGCGATTAAAATGTAGAAAAAGCTCAACAAACTTTTTGCAAGGGGCACGAATTTCTATTTTCATTCTATATCTTCATCTATTTTGAAAGTAGATTTAGGGTCATTTGAATTAAAACTTTTTTTGGAAAAGTGTCATGGTGAGAGATTGGTGCTCTAGCGAAGACAGAAATCGAGAAAATCTGAATGCTCACGTTCGGACTGTGTGGAGAAATCTTCGGCAAAGGCCCGAACTCACAAGAAATTTATGTGTCTCGATGCCAAACCGTATGCGTTCCGTCATTGCCAATAACGGATTCTGGATCGATTATTGATGTATCGGTGAATTTCGGTTATTTCGCGTTCTACGTTACATTCACATTCTCATGCCAGTATGTTAAGCATGTGTAAAAACTTTTAGATATCCTGCTTATGATAAAGCTCAGGATGGATATGTTTCCAATTGTATGAAAAACCTTAATTGCGTGGAGAAATCTTAAAGAAAGGCCCGTACTAACGTAAAAACTATGTGAATCGGTGCCCAGGCATTAACGTTGCGTTGTTACAAACAATTTTCAAATATGTAATATATGTTCCGAATATACTCTTATACTCCCACCAATTTTTATTGCGAGTTGTTCATGGGTTTAGGAGATAGATTATTTATAGCCCCGCATGAATGTAATTTTGCAATTGCAAAATAAATAAATAATGCGAAGAGTCTATCTCCGGCAAATTTTCGATTCGAATATATTTCTGGGATATTTCTTTGATCTCACAAATTTTCATACAAAGTTGCTCATGCGTTTGCGAGATATAGAGCTCCAAATCGTGTCATAAATAACTTTGCAGCTGTGGAAATAATAAACAACCGCCAGAGTCCGACGCTGGAATAATGATCATCAACTTCATTCATTTTAATTAATTAAAGTCGCTAAGGCTATTGAGTAAACGATGAGTTAAAAGTCCCGACGCCACCGTCATTTTGCGATTGCGACAGTAAGAAGGGACCTCCAAAGTCTTCCCCGGCAAAATTCCTATTCAAAAATCTTCGTCCAATCATACGTTTCATTTTCACAAATTGTTACTAACAGTCGCTCAAACGTTTGCGGGATATACTTCTGAAGAAGGTATTCTGGTATTGGATTACAAATTTTTTTTCATATTCTCAAGGTTTACACATTTCCAAATATACAGGGTATATATTTTCCGTTGCATAAGTTTGGTATCACGTAGCGTGGGCTGATCACTCAAGTGAAAAGGGACAAAAGAAATTAAATTTACTCTTGTTCTGATTCAAAATTTGCCATTTTTATTGAAATTTTGTTAGCAGTATTTAGCCCAGCATAAGTAAGCACCTACTGATAGTTGAGGTGTAAGATAATCCCGAAAAATCAATTTTACTATGGGTTAGAAACTATTAATACACCTATGGAAAGCCATCGGCAGAAAACTACTTTTCATTTCGCGCAGAAGAAATTCGTTGTAATAAATCTGGAAATGCTTGGAGAATTATCTAGCCTACATTGAGCAAGCATTAACTCATGACTGAGATGGAAAAGATTTTGTAAAAACAGATCCAATCGTGAGTTGGAATGTCTGCATACATTAAATTTTACTCTTACCCAAAAATATCATTTTTATCACAATGTCATCAGCAGTATCTAAACCAACGGAGAGCAAGCTTTTTTAGAAATTGAAGAGCGGTAAATTTCGGAAAAAAAAATTACGCTGGGTTTAACCGTCATTACTTTGATGAACAGAATAGTAGACGCAAATTGAATTTACTATTATTCTGACGAAAAACTTGACAATCTTATCAAAATTTTGTTGGCAGTATCTAGCCTAGCTGAAAAAAGCACCGACTGATATTTTAGGTGTAAGGTATTTGCGAAAAATAAATTTGACTATGGGTTTGTTACGTCCTGATAATAATTTTGGGACGAACCTGTTAATATGTTTTACTGTTCCTTTTAGACGGGAATGCGCCCGTCGAGGATTGGAGCACGAGCGGGATTAGTGAAGGGAAAAATAATGTAATCCAATGCAGGCTATTGATTAATAGTAACGAAACAACACTTTTATTGGATCATGTTCTCGACCAATGGTCGAGATATATTGCCAAAATGGATTTACACTTTTAATCATTTCTTATTTTTGATTGATAAATGTTTTTTAAATGATTACAATTGGTTTGTACACAATCACAATTTGATGAGGCATCTCAGAGGTGCTACAAACATGTCTAATTGACGATTCAGAGGTGTGACTATGCGTGATCGTCAACAGCTCAGAGGTTTCATCACACGTGTACGCTCATTAGTCGATATTTATTTATTGATTGGTTTTCATATTTTCCAGAGAGCCCGCACTGATCATTTTGCGGGAGGGAGGGCATTCTGGCCACCTCCCCCGAATACAAGTGACTCATTAATTTTGCGGATGCGACCGCGTGGGTCGCACCTCCGAACGCAACTAACTGATTTCTTTTCTCGTAAGGATAGTCTTAAGGACTTGGTTGGATATCGAGGCGCGAGCGAGGTGTTCTTACGCCGAGCGCTGCACATTTATAGTATGTGCAGCGTCTCTCGGCTACCGTGAGGTCTCCTTGGTCAGCAAAAAGCTGTAACCATCCACCATGAGATCGTCAACGGCCACTCGCTCGCACACCGATAAGCCGTCACAAAATGTTTTTGACAATTTACTGGCTCCTTCGAGCACCAATGCATATTATTTATTATAAATTTATTATAAATTTCGAGGTGTGACCTAAACAAAGTGGTCGACACAAAAAAATGATTGCCGAATAAACCCAGGTCGTAACAGGTTAAAACTATTAATGCTCCCATGGCAAGTACTAGCAACAGAAGGCTACTTTTCATTTCGCTCAGATGAAAATCTTTGTTATACATCTAGAATCGTTTGGAGAGTAATCTAGTCTACATTGGGCAAGCATTAACTCATGACTGAGGTGGGGAAGATTTTTTAAAAACAAATCCATTTGTGGGTTCCAATGCCTGCCTTCATGGATATAAATTGCCTGATGTGAATTTTAAATTCAGATTTTCTTTAACCCAAAATTATCGTTTTTATCACTGTGTCATCAGCAATAGCTTAACCCACGCTGAGCAAGCTTTCTCTTACAATTAAGGAGCGGAAAATTTAGGGAAAACAATTTTCAAGCTGGGTTTAACAAAGACATTACTCTGATGAACAGAGTAATGGACGCAACTTAGATTTACTCTTATTCTAACGAAGAAATTGCTGTTTTTATTGAAATTTTGTTGGCAGTATCTAGCCCAGCTAAAAAAAAACACCTACTTATTGTTTAGGTGTAAGATATTCCGAAAAATCACTTTTACTATAGGTTAAAAACTATTAATGCTCCTATGAAAAGTACCAGCAAAAGGCAACTTTTCATTTTCTTTAGACAAAAATCTTTGGTATACATCTAGAATTGTTTGGCAAATTATCTAGCATATATTGAGCAAGCATTAACTCATGACTGAGATAGAGAAGATTTTTCAAAAACAAATCTATTTGCGTGTTACAATGTCTGCATACATGAATAGAAATTGCCTGATTTGAAATTTAAATTCAGTTTTGCTCTTACGCAAAATCATCATTCTTATCACAATTTCATCAGCAGTATCTGAATCAGCGTTTAGCAAGCTTTTTCTAATAATGGAAGAGTGGTAAGTTTCGGGTTTAACTAAGTCATTACTCAGATGAACAGAGCAATAGACGCGAGTTGATGAATGAAATTAAAATTAAAATTTGATGTTTATTTTCTAATAAAATTT
The DNA here is from genome assembly GCA_946863875.1 of Alloplasta piceator. Taxonomy (NCBI): domain Eukaryota; kingdom Metazoa; phylum Arthropoda; class Insecta; order Hymenoptera; family Ichneumonidae; genus Alloplasta; species Alloplasta piceator. The sequence continues at coordinate 26,513,614 of OX333074.1, forward strand.
AGTATTAAAATGTTGTTTATTAAGATTTAAAATTTGATTTTTTTGGTTTTTATATCGAGCTCCAGAAAACGCTGAAAATCTATGCCTCCAGACTATAAAACCTCCTTAAGGTTCTAGCATGGCAGTAATTTTGTAATTTCAAAATGAATAAATAACCACCAGAATTTGTCTTCAGCAAAATTCTAATTCGAGAATATTTCTGACATCACTCTCACCAATTTCCATGACAACTCGCTCATGCGTTTGCAAGATATTAAGCTAAAAGTCTTAGAGTTGTAGTAATTTTACGATTGCAAACTTAATAATTTATGGCCAGAGTCGGTTTTCGTATAGATTCCCGCGTAGAAAAAAAGAATCTTTCCAAGAATCCCGCATATGCTCGCGAGCAAGATTCTTGGAGATTCTTGAAAAGATTCTGCAGCAATAAAAGGAGAAAATCTTGGAACGATTCATTGCAAGAATCTTGGCAAGATTCATTTAAAGAATCTTTGAATGAATATTTAAAAGAATCCTGGATAGGATCCGAAGCAGGATTGTTTTGAAGATTCTTTCCAAGATTCTAAGAATCTTCCGAAGATTCTTTCCAAAATTCTAAAAATCTTTTTAAGATTCTTTCAAAAATTCTTTCAAAGATTCTTTTAACGGTTCTTTCACCGATTCTTTTGTCGCATCGGATGAGAATCTTCCGAAGAATCTGTGAAAGAATCTTTAAAAGATTTTTTGAACGAATCTTCAAAAGATTCTTTGAAACAATGAGGTTTTTTCGAAACCTCACGAAAAACTAAAAACTGACCCATTCGCGTCAATTGTCAAAAAGAAGAAATTTAAGAAAATCGAAAAACTTCATTTAGAAAAAAGATAGAAAATCAAAAATAAAGATGACCATTATGGCCAAATTCCGTTTTAAACACGGCATTAAATCTTGGAAAATTGCATTCAAAGAATCTTGGAAACGTTCATTCGGAGAATCTTGGAAAGATTAATTGGAAAAATCTTGGAAAGAATAATGTAAAGAATCTTGTGCAAGCTGATCGGTCGGGACAATGTTGGAAATAATTTTGTTCCTTCCAAGATTTCCAAGATTCTCGAAATAAATCTTTCCAAGATTCTTTGAATGAATTTTTCCAAGATTTAACGTCGTGTTTAAAACGGAATTTGGCTATATTGGTCATCGTTATTTTTGATTTTCTATCTTTTTCCTAAATAAAGTTTTTCGATTTTCTCGAATTTCTTCTTTTTCAAAAATTGACTTGAATTGGTCAGTTTTTAGTTTGTCGTGAAGTTTTGAAAGAACCTGATTGTTTCAAAGAATCTTGTAAGATTCGTTCAAAGAATCTTTTAAAGATTCTTCCAAAGATTCTTCGGAGGATTCTCATTCGATGCAACAGAAGAATCTTTGAAAGAATCTTTGAAAGGATCTTTGAAAGAATCTTGGAAAGGATCTTAGAAAGAATCTTTAAAAAATTCTTAGAATATTGGAAAGAATCTTTGAATGAATCTGGCTAAGATTCTTTCAATGAATCGTTCCAAGATCCTTTCATAGCTGAAGAATCTTTTCAAGCATCTTTCCAAGAATCTTGCTCGCGAGCATATACGGGATTCTTGGAAAGATTCTAGGAAAGATTATTTTTTTCTGCGCGGGTTCAAATTCAAATTTACTTTACTTTTACTTTACTTTTACCAATTTTCATAAATAGTCCCACACGCATTTTCTAGATATTAAGCTTAAGGTCTCGACATGATTTTAATTTTGTAATCGCTCAATTGATTAATAAGTCACATAGGTTGTAATTTGAAAAATTCAAATTTAAAAATGCCACTGGGTTACGCTTCACGCTCAATTAAAACTTTGCAAATTTTTAATTTGCACGTTGATTTCTCATTTTTTCCTCTATTTCACAAAGTTGTTTTTATAGGCCTGTTTGGAGATCAATTATGGCTTTCTTATAAATTAAGCTGCGTGAAAAAATGATAAATACTGAAAATTATAACTTTGAGTGATTCATACGTTTATTAATATGATGTTAAGCACACTAGGAATGCAGCATGATATTTTTAATATTTATGTTTCAATTTCTCTCCTTCCGTTTATTGTCCAAGTTTCGTTGATATTCATCCGCCGGTGTGGGAGCAAGTTTGGACAGCCATTTTAAGTCGGTTATATACGGATTCGATAATAATGTTGGTCTTTAGTTTCTCCATATTTAGAAATTTCAAAATACGTGCGAAACCGATATAAACTACATCAGCGCCGCAAAAGGTGACGTTAGCCGTCTGCTCGATCTGTATCGCACTGCTCTGAAGTAGCCGACATGCCTATAGGCGTAGAACAAGGGGCAAAATATTGACAGAAATGTCAGTCCAGGCATTTTTGCATAGCAGTGTACTCGCGGTTAACACCCTCAACCGTGACGTCAATGTCGAGATCATCCCGCAAGAAATTATTCCGTGCGAAATTTGCGACCCGGATTTCGATTTACAGTTTGACGATGACGACTCTACGGACGAGGAGATAACCGGACTGGACCGAACCGAAGCCGTGATACAGGCCCTCCGCCTTGACGATCTTAATGAGATCAAACGTTAAAACGTCCGGCGTATAGTCGAAGAAGACCCGTGGAGGTTTCACCTGCCGGGCGATAAGCTCCCATGTACCGATCGGGTCGCACACAGAATCCCGACCACAGATGATCTTCCAATGAATACCCGCCAGTATCGCTTTCCCTCAATTCATCCAGATGAAGTTGATGATCAAATAGGAAAAACGCTCGAGAATGGAATAATTACACCCTCGCAATCGCCTTATAACTCGCCGGTATGGATTGTGCCAAAGAAACCTGATTCCCAGGGGCGGCCACGAATGCGAATAGTTACAGATTTCCCCAAGCTAAACGAGAAAACCATTTCAGACGCATACCCGTTGCCCAATATATCGGATATATTGGACCAACTGGGAGAGGCGCAATCCTTTTCGACGTTCGATTTATCCAGCGGATTCCATCAGATCCCCATGGATTCAAGAGACGGCGCGAAAACGGCATTTTCCACTCCCAATGGACATTACGAATATACTCGTATGCCAATGGGACTAAAAAATGCCCCAATGATGGATAACGTACTACGAGGTCTCCAAGGCACGGAATTGTTCGTATACTTGGATGACATCGTCGTTTTCGCTCGATCGTTGGAAGAACATGAGAAAAAGGTACGGCGCCTCATGCAACGTTTGCGTGACGCGTATCTTACCCTTTAGCCTGATAAGTGTGAATTCTTATAAAAAGAGGTCGCATATCTCGGCCATATCATCGGTCGAGATGGGCTACGCCCTGACCCGCGTAAACTCCAGGCGGTGAGGCATTTTCCCACACCTCGAACGGTGAAAAACATTCGCCAATTCTTAGGTCTCGCCGGATATTACCGGCGCCTTATCGAAAACTTTTCTGGTCGAGCGAAGCCCCCCTCTGACCTCACTAAAAAGAGGAAACCATTTATATGGGGCGAAGAGCAGCGTCGCAGCTTCCAAGACCTAAGCCGAGCCCTATGCCAAGAGCCCGTCCTGATATTCCCCGATTTCGATCGCCCATCCACACTGACGACCGACGCTTTGGATCTCGCGCTTGGAGCAGTGTTAGGGCAAGAAATAGACGGAGCCGATCGGCCCATCCCTTATTACTCTCGTATCTTGTCAAGGGCCGAGGCGAATTACGGCACAACCGAGAAAGAATGCCTCGCCGTGATCCGCGCCTTGGAACATTTCCAGCCATACCTTTATGGCCGAAAATTCGAACTAATCTCTGATCACGAACCGCTTAAATGGATCGGATCAATGAGTGACCCAGGCAAAAGATTAATCCGATGGAGATTAAGCCTGCAAAATTATGACTATGAATTCGTGTACAAACCGGGGCGATTGAACGTGAACGCGGACGCATTGTCTCGTAACCCTGTAAACCCATGGAGTTCGGATTCTAGCGATGCTGGGGCCGAACCGGCGTCGGCAAGAGTTTTGCCGATAAAAGGGGGTCAGCGGGGCCGAGGCCGGCCGAGAGTGCATTCGGACTCTCAGTTATCGCAACCAGCATCTGGCCGTTCTTCGCAATTAGCACGGTCAAAGAATCTAAAGGCACCCCCGCCCTTGGACGCAAGCGCAATTGCTACGCGCACTAGAGCCCGTAAAAATCCTGCAGCTCGCGCATCTCCGCGATATGCTGAGACCTTGGACACGAGCTCGGCCGAGGAATCGCGCCTGATACAACGACTTCATCGGAGTATGCTGCCCGCCCCTCTCCTTCCTCCTAAACGCCCCCCTAAACCTAAGCCTAGGAGCGACGAGCCCTCTTTGGAGCAGTCAAATCCTTCCTCCGCATGTGAATCACAAGAGGGCAATTTCGGAGAGGGCCAGAACACCCTGGTAAACGTTAGCCCTCCCGTGAGTGACACGGAGGGGAGCACGCCGGTAGAGGAGATATTGGACGAGCATGAAAAAACTAGAATTCCATCCCTCGAAACATCATTTCAAAAATTTGATAAGTCATTGCGGCAGCTTGAGGAGAAATATCACGGCGGAAACGCCATCCAATCTGAGGGTCAGGAACCCCTTCTCCTTGATCCCGTCTCCGATGGAGACGAGGTTGACGTGTATACCCAAAATACCCTTCTTGAACTCAACCTGTTTGACGACACAGACGGAGACAAATAATTAGAACGCCGGATAAACGCACTGTCCGAGTGCACGCTAGCAATTACAGAAGCGGAATAATTGCGGCGTACAAGCCTTGTGGGTGTCTGACGGTCGCACGGTCATGAGTTAGAGGCAGAAGCAGATAAGGAAGACCAGCTGACTGACCGCCCCGCCGCCGTCGCTACCATGCTGCACGACGTGACATATGGGGCCTCCTCTAACCTGCGGCCTTACCCTTTCCCACGCGCCTCGTTCCCTGCGAGCTCTGCGGCAACGTGTAGTAGTAGCAAGGGAAGCCCTGATGTCGGAACACTCCAACTTCCCCATTCTGTGACTCCCTCCGTTCTCTCCCCAGTACGAGAGGAGATGTCGTCACGTCGGTATGCTCCTGGCGACCAGCCATCTTGGGAACCTGTTATCACCGCTTTACCAGTCCCTGCGCCAAGCATCGCAAAAACGCGACGAGACGAAAACGAAAGAGGAACCTAACAAGGAAGACGTGCACGAGGCAGTTGTTCTAGAAAAATCCTCAATAAAAGGATCCCGCGAATGCCTGACCTATCAGCGCGCCAATTATGTTCATTTTATATCCGCAGATGGGGAGTTTTCAACGCCAGTCGGAAAAATACTATCCGACCTGGACATTATTGACTCCCTGTCCCTTAAAAATAAAAATATGAATATCGGACAGGTCGCTTCGACGCGCTACGGTAATCACCAGGTATTTAGCGTAGTAATAAAACGCAGGTACTACGATGAAACGACAGCGCAAAATATCGAACTCGGTCTAATGACTCTGAGGGAAAATTTGCAACGTTTAAGCGTTGCGACCATTCGAATCGCGCGCCACGGCGATTTTCCCTGTAATTTACCCCCAGAACTATTTCTGGAAACACTACACACCATCTTTAGAGAATCAGCGATTTCCGTTATATTATGCTACGGAAAAATAAGGCTGCCCTCGCCCGAAGACCGTGAGGCAATAATAACAGAATTTCACTCGAATCTCATAGGCGGCCATGAAGGAGTGACAAAGACCTGTAGAAGGATCTGAGAGAGATTCTATTAGCATATACTTCGGAACGATGTGCAGAATTTTATCCGTCACTGCAAAGGCTGTCAAGAACAAAAACTCGTAAGAGTCAAAACCCGCGAGCCTATGCGTATCACTGACACGCCCGCAGACACTTTCGATAAAGTATCCCTTGATACCGTGGCACAGAGGTCCCAAATCCCAAAAAGCTGGCCAAAAGTCGAAAATGTATTCAATTCGGGTGAAAGTCTGTACTCCGGGGTTTTCGGGGTCGCTGACTACGAATATGGAGTCAAAATTCAGCAAAACAAAATGGCGGATCCAATATGGCGGAAAATTTCGTCAAAAACGTATTCAATTCGGGTGAAAGTCTGTACTCCGGGGTTTTCGGGGTCGCTGACTACGAACATGAAGTCAAAATTTAGCAAAACAAAATGGCGGATCCAATAAGGCGGGAAATTTCGTCAAAAACGTATTCAATTCGGGTGAATGTCTGTACTCCGGGGTTTTCGGGGTCGCTGACTACGAATATGAAGTCAAAATTTAGCAAAACAAAAAAGCGGATCCAATATGGCGGGAAATTTCGTTAAAAACGTATTCAATTCGGGTGACATTTGAAGACTTGAAGACTTGGGAAGAAGAGGATTGGAATACAGTCATTATAATCATTATTACAATGACAATGAACATTCATAATATATTTCTTTCATTCTTTTATTTCTTATCGACATAATTTTAGCTTTTTTTTACAATTAATCACTGTCCTGTGAACTGTCATCATCGTCACATGTATCGCTTGTATCATCAGAAAAAATCTGCCTTGATTCTGAAACTGAAGGTGGAATCAATAGTTCAACCGCGTATGGGGATAACGATCTTAGTTTCTTCGAAGGAAGTTTTCGCGAACTGGATATTACTGGATCTGACGTTACTAAACATCTGCAATAAATGTCTTCCATGTTTTTGATGCGGTTACATTTTCGTGAAAAATCTTCTCGGAATCTTTTAATGTACTTATTGCATGATTCCTGAGCTTCTTCAGACATTTGTCCGATAGGAAGTAACGAATCTATCATTGTCAACACAAGTTTGAAATTGATGTTAATTTTTTTGCCGCCAATTACAGTTTCAAAGGGCACGAGGTTTCTCTCTTGCGCTTGGATACAATCAACTTCTGCCCTAGTTGCTTCGGCAGTTTCATGAAAGAATTCATTTTTAATTGGGCGATAAAATCTTGGTGACGAAGGACGAGGATTTTTCCAAATAATCACGTGTGGATTGACTTTATCAAAGATTTGCAAGGGAACAAGTGAAATAAAGAAAATGTTAGCATCTGATTTATTGCCGTCTCCATCGTTAAATTTTTGTTTGTAAATACTTTGACCAGAAGTTCCATCGCATCCCCACTTGGATATCAATTCTAAATTACCAACTTTGTTTTCAGGAAGACTTCCAATAACGTCCGATTGTACCGTTAATATTCTTTCAGCTGTATGATTTAGCAATGCTTGAAGTCCAACTGTGGCTCCACTTTCAGTTACAGAAATTTCTGACTGCAGGGTAACACTTTTTTTTAGAATCCAAAACACATTTATAAGACGGGTATAATTTACAATTTTTTTTCAAGCTTACAGAACGTAGTAATTGGTATTGACTTTTGGTCATTTTACCTTCTACCACTAGTGATAATGCTTCGTTGCCTGACAGTACATCTTCTGAAACGCGTTCCATAGACTTACGGTACTGTGATGCTTTTGATGGACTGCTTTCTGTGACATCCCTAATTACCTTTGAGGCTTGTAAATTTCCAGAAGCCCGGAGACCCATTTGTGTAGCGTAGGCCAATTCGTGGACGGTATGTTCTTTTCGAACCTTTTCCGTCTTCCTACGTTTTGACCGATCACTTAAATCGCCCCAGCTTGTGGAAGGACGCCCCATTGTGCTTTCCGTACACTGAGAGAAAAACCCATGGTTATTACTACAAACGACTATGGTAAAACCGATTATAATAACAGAGAACATATTCCATGATTAGATTAGCCATAATATGGTTGAGTTTACTATAAGCGCGAAATAACATCAAACATGCAATTCTGAAGGTGTGTGTAAATATCTAATATGCGCGAGGCTACAATTATTATTGTTGAACCCGCAAAGATAAGTACATAATTCGTTGAACACATTCATTTAATTGTTAATAATATATAACAATTGTCGCATTTATTATTATTTGTTTCGTGGAGACCTTCTTAATCTTGTTTCGTGACGCTACTATTCTCATAGGCACTTCTAATTCTTGCTCATTCAACTTTACCACACCGGTAAGGTTGAGTTCAACAATTTTAGCCGCCAAAATGTATGTTAAATGCAGGCATGGCCTGAATCGGCGGGGACAATTGTAGTTCTTTGTCTACTGTTATTTTTGAATGCATTCCACTATAAAATATAGACGTCACGTTACAGAAACATGTTACATATTTATACAAATTAAACAACATATTGCTGTGGTAAATGAGAATGATCATAGGAGATGTGTGTGATAAAATCAGTTAATGGTTATCGGTACACTATAATAGCGGCTACATTCTGCACTCAGGTTGCTGAAATACCTATTCACCCGTCATCTCATACGATCTCATCTGCAGATTTGTCAGTTCACCAAAAGTCCGGTAGGTGGCTTCCTTTCGCACAAACGAACTTTCCCCTCGACGTCTATAAAGTCTCCAAGTTCGTCTATGTTTGATATCCTTACTTATGTATGGATATTTAATACTTTGCGGCAAAACGCAAGATAGTCGAATCCGAAAAGGATTCCTATCAAAAGAGTCTTTTTTCTTTTACATGGAAAAAACGACTCGCACAGAAAAAAGAGTTGGTGTGGCCAGTGGCAACCAACTAGTTTGTAAGATATACTTCAAGCAACTAGTTGGTTGGGGCAACCATTTTCGTGGTTACCGTAACTATATTTTTGGTTGCGAAATACCCAACCAATAAAAAGTTGGTTGTGGGAACCACGAGAATGGTTGCCCCAACCAACTAGTTACTTGAAGCATATGTTACACACCATATGGTCGCCACAACCAACTCGTTTTTTCCGTGCAGCATAGAAACTGGCATTGACGCGTGTCTGTATGGAATTTCAACAATATGATTCTTCTCCAGTGAAACGAGGTTGGGATATCAGTGCTTAACGTCGACTATTAACTAACCGCTAATTTATATTTCATATATTACCGTCAACTATACAACATTAATGATTATCTTATACACTATGGCTGAGTAAAACTATATGCTTTCAATTAAATGAGAATCATTGCTTTCTGTCGCTAATATGCAAAACGATTCGGAATTTGGTGCATAATAGAGAGTATAACCATGCAAGTAATGAGAATGCAATGCTTTTAATAGTTTCTAGCACTTCATGCATGGTAAGGAGACAAATTGTTGCAATTGCCATACAGAGATGATCGGTGTGATTACGAAAATATGGTTTATTTTACAATGTTTTTTTCATATTAGGTTAACCATAAATTATAGACGTTGCGTCAGGGAAACATATTTTATAATTGAAATATGGTTGACGTCGCCATACATTTTTCTCAGTGTAGAAGGATGCCCCATTGTATTTTCCGTAGAAGGACGCTTCATTGTGTTTTCCGTGAAAGTCTTCAAACGTTCCTTTTCAATCGTGAGACACAGGAACGTTCAGCCACTCATCGAATTTATTGAAGAATTTGGTTTCGTCCCTCCTCGCTTCTTGCCACCTCTTTTTGAAATTCGATACCAATCTACCCATGGCATCTTTCGGATTTTTCGACAAAATGGATGGATGCTTCAATTGTTTTGACACCTCTATTTCAACAATGTCAGTGACAATGTTGATATTTTCTTTTAATACCGATTTCACAAGTATGTAAATTTCCTCCTTCCTGAAAGAAATTTCGTCGGTATTATCCAGAGGATCTGTAGGAAATGCAAAATAACATTAATAGAAGAATTATCTTTATCAATTTCCTATGAACAATATTTCAGACGCGAAAATTACAAGAAACTGCAGAAAGCATTTTTGCCTCCACTATCGAATTTTTAGTGCGACAAAATTTCGACTAGTGTAGCACACTTTTGAGTGAGAGTGTATATTCAAAAAACGAGGATAAAAAATTTCATAAACTACTACAATTACATCTTTTACTGTGGGGAATATATGTGCCAAGTTTTAAATTTTTATATGAGTATTGACTAAGTTGAAAAAATGTTCAAATTGTTGACCGTGTAAAATATACGTATATGCCATTCAAAACTTTTACTGCCAGGGGGGGATAAAAATTACACTCAAAACCGAAGGAGCAGCTACGAGCAGCTAATTTTTGGATATGTTCTGAAGAAATGTCTAAGTAACAATTTCCATTTAGTTTAAGAGCGGGGGTCGATAGGGGTTTTGACTTATTGCTTTTTCTAACACGACTTTTCAGAACATAACCAAGAAAAACACCACTACTTTCATTAATGACTTACAATTTCATACATAGTTAACAATCATTTTGAGCAATACACTCAAATTGTACTTACTTTCTGGAGAAGAATCCATTTTGTAAAATCCAAATCCGTTAACTTTTCACTCTTCCAGACGCGTCGAAACTTTCGTCTTATTTCTTCGCGCGACGAGCAAACAATGCGGTCGGCTCGACGCTCACGAATAATATGGATTCCTGAGCCAGGTATGGACGCTCCCCTTTTCTTAACGGTCATAATACATACTAGAGGTACCACTACAACTATTCCAACCATTGAAAGTCTCTAGAAAAAAATAATTTTTTTTCGACTTTTGGCCAGCTTTTGGCAATTTGGGACCACTGTGCGACGTTCCAATACCAACCGGGCATCACGTTGAACATCTCGGTTATCACCCCAGTATTTGAGGACTTCGTCACTCGAGAAGGCATAAAAAGACTATTCACTCACGAGGGCGATATGACCCCTCTGGTATACTCGAACTGGGCCTCGACCACTGCGTGGGAGTCCCTGTACGAGATCGGATGGAGAGTGCGCGCCATCGGGTCACATAAACGAGAAAGAGACGGACAACGCCTTCTCACTCTCGGGGGCTTCGTGAGTCAGGGGATCATATTTACTGGCATAGTTTGTTATCTCGTTCGCACTTAAATAGCCTCTGCACTCTCTTTCATAAGCAGAGCATTGTCCTGTAGGAAGAGACAACGCTCAGCAACGGGACCAATGGAGGTTGTTGAAGCTGTAAAGTCCGAGACATAATACTCGGCACCCGAGCTGAACTCTCAAGCTCGGGGAGCGGGAAATACAACGCCCCCGATCACGGATGCAAAACTACGTATGTTCACTGCTCCGCGATCCCTTCCTCGACAGGAACCCAGGGTGATATAATCACATGAACAAAGGAAAAAGGAAGTATGGGAATCTCCATCCTCTCCGTGGCCAGGAAACAAGGAATCAGACCAATCTTCCGCGATCTCCAATCTTAGCGTAACCGTGTTTTGATGTAATTGTATCATTTATTTTGTGTTTTTAATTAAACCGATGACGAGGGCGTCATCAAATCCGTAGGGGGGTGGGTGTTACGTCCCACGTTTCTAAAATCTATAAATTTATAAAATTTATCAATACTATTATTTCGCGCGAGAACAAACGTGAACTCACAGTCCTACGCTAAAATGATCTCGACAGCGGATTCCAGAGACTCATGCGTCGCGATCACCCCATGTGTCGCAAATCACAATCAGCAACTTTCCGGTCGATGGCACCTTTCAGTCACCTTGAATGAGCTCATGCATAACCACCAAGGGCATGCACGCGCCGTTTTCAAGTAAGCCAAATTTGCAGAAATTCTCGTTCGACTCACCAACGCCCAGAGGAACGTTGGCAAGTCGAGTTAGTACCTTGCTACCCACCGTCAGGTGAATCAAGGAGTGATACTCCGGCCTTCGGCCAGTCACTGCGGCCTAATTCCCGCGTCGCCATATAAGATGCATACGCCTGCTCGTATGTCATCTTGGGACGTTACACAGGGGTGCTCGTGTAGACGCGTAAGTCTCAGGTCGATATCAATGTTTGTCCGTCCTAAAAGATCGTGCCCATGACTCCAGAGTCATAGTATAATAAACAACTTGAAGTCATCCAATAAATCACCCTTCGCGCCTATGATCTCACGATCATGGCACATCATCAAATCAACGAAACATCAGCTACGAAAATCCCTCGTTATCGAGGTAGAATTATTACAACAAATATTGAACAACGTGGAATAACTAACAACATCAATAAAATCAACAACAACGATATTAATAAATGACAACAAATGCAGATTGCAACAATTGCAAGTTCGCATAGAAGATCGTATGTGAACAATGAGTGACCGATCGCTCTACCGAATATAACAGCTCTCCGTCGGTCACCATGAAAGTCGGTACGCGCTCGGTACTTAAATACCGGCTGATCAGTTTGCGAGTGCGCGGAAAGACATACACATGTATACATCTTTCTCTCCGACTCCGCGTGGTACCGTGGACCACGTGACTTTCGGCCATCGTAGAGAGTGCGCGGAAAATACTTCTTCGCCCTCACTATATAGGGACTCTAGTGCTCGTATGGACCGTTAAGTGTAGGGACGTTTAAGTGTAGTGGTAAGAACGACGCCCACAGCGAGGACCGAGATCCTCGCCCCGTTCACGTGTGACTCACACACTCACACATCCACACACACACACACACACACACACACACACACACACACACACACACACACACACACACAGGTAGCGTGCGACAGTCCGGAGCTCCAGCCAAACGTAAATCAGCTATTTTATTCGAGAGACGCCGCAAGTATTGTGAGCGCCGGCTCTCTCTCTCTCTCTCATATGTACATGTTCGCAGTGCGCGCGGATCCCCGCTTGCGCTCCTTGCATACTTTGAGAGATCGTGTCACCCGTGGTGACACGGTATAATAAATCTCATTTTATATGATGCATTCTAGCTGGACTGCGTAATTATTGACGAGACCCTCACCCTTTTCGGCAGTGGCCGGGCCCATATGGGACGGTGTAGAGGCGCCCAATCTGCTAACAAATTTTAAATATCTATCTGAGTAAATGCATTTAAATTATTATCAATTATATTTATCCTTGTAACGTGCCTCTCGGTACGTAACAAACGTGACATCGGGAGCGTATATAAACGAGCACAAGGTTCACACGATACACGAATTCTTCCCGACTGTAACGCCAGGACATAAGATCATTGTAGTGCCATCACAGATCATTCACCTTCCAGTTGTCGTCAAAGTCATTGACCACCTGCAATTACGCATAGTCGACCAAAACGGAACGTTGGTGAACTTTTGCGGTGAAATTATTACCATCAGAGTGCACATCAAGGTGGCGACGTTGTAATTATGGGAATCGTTTTCGAGGGGAAAACTGGTAGTGGCTATAAAAGAGGATCAACATGGCGCTGAACTATCAGTCGTCCACGAACGCTGGAGGCACTAACACGTCAGAACATTCAGTTCCTATGTCGTCTGGGGCTTCAAGTGGTGGGGAAGAAGAAATAGTGTGCAATAATTTGCTGCTACTGCTAGAATGGAGGAGACTCTGCACGTTCAATCGCCCGTCGTATTCGACGAATCGGTGTCGCATTACGAGATTCATAAACACCAGCCCTACACCTCATCGGCTTTCAACAACAGCGATGAGATCCGGATATCGATCCAACATCAGGATCTGTGTCTTTTACCCGCACGGAGCTCACTACATGTATGCGGAAGATTAAATAAGGCAAACGGTTGGGCCGTCACAGCTACAAAATTCATCAACAACGCTGTACTTCATCTATTTGAGGAAATACGATATGAGATCAATGCCATGGAGATCGATCGAACGAAGAATATTGCTGCAACATGTCTCATGAAGGGTTACCCATCACTCAGTCCCAGACAGAGTGCACTTATTGAAAACGCTGGCTGGCTTGATGTTGAAGAGAGCCTCAAGTTGACTGATAATAATGGCTACTTTGACGTATGTATACCACTCGCCATGATCTTCGGCTTCGCTGAGGACTACGGGAAGATTATCATCAACACGAAGCATGAGCTCATTCTCACGAGATCGCGAAATGATACAAATGCAGTTGTGCAAACGGCACTGGCAGATGGCACCTATGAGGACTTCAAGATTGAGCTTGGACGAATTGAGTGGCTCATGCCATATGTGATACTGTCGGACAAGCATAAAATACACCTGCTTGGACACATCGAGGAGGATATCATTGTGAGTTTCCGCACCTGGGAGTTGTACGAGTATCCTATGCTTCCGAATACCACAAAACACGTATGGACAGTAAAGACAGCCAATCAATTGGAGAAAACACGATCCGTCATTGTGGGCTTCCAGACTAAACGGAGGGGGGTGAAAACGGCGAACGCGAGCTGCTTCGATCATTGTAACATTACAAATGTAAAACTATTTCTCAACTCGCAGTGTTATCCATATGGCAATCTCAATCTCAATGTTAGTCGCAATCAGTTTGCCGTCTTGAACGAGATTTATGCCAAATTCCAGAAAGCCTACTATGACAAGACTGCGGAACCGCTGCTCACGAGAGACGCGTGTAAGGAGAGGGGGAATTACCTATAAAAGCACCACTCAAATCGAGCACGCATCACAGTCACGATGCAGCACATGTTGGATGCACAGGGCTTCCAGCTGGCCCCCAATGAGTTTATCATCGAAGAGCTGGCAATTGTTCCACTCAACTCGGGTGTCAGGCTCGCGACTGTCTTCCTATTCAAGCCGCCGGGGAATTGGCATGATCTATCAGCGAGGTTAAAGAATGTAAATCGCTGGCTGGAACGTAATCATCACTATCTACGATGGACTTCGGGGGATCTACCATACGATAATGTGAAATCTATTCTTCGATCAACGATGCACGATGCAAGCGCCGTCTATGTGAAGAGTGAGCAGAAAAAGCGCTGGCTCGAGCAGTTTGGCTTCAACGTGTGCGAATTCACAACATGCCCATCACTTAAGCAGCTGAATATGGAAGAATTAACAGTCGATTGTCCGTATCATCATCATCAAAATTCACAATGCTACTGCGCACTTCGCAACGCCCTGCTGCTGGAAAAGTTTCTTCGTGAAAATAGTCCATCGATCGAGCGATCGCTCAAGATATTTCAGCGCACGGGTCTCCTGACATTCATGGAGGGGCGAGATATAGCACAACTGCCAAAGGAATTTATCATTAACTTTGCTGCGAGTAGTGTCAGACTTGCTTGGGATAAATTGCCGCCATCCCTGCAGCAAGACCCTGAAGTCATTGCGTGTCTACGATGCCGCGATCTTCGACTCCCTGGTGCGCCAATGAGGAGACACTGTAGTCAATGTGCGTTGAATCAATAGAAAAAAAATAATCTAACTGAAAGTTTACTTTACTATCCTGCACGATATCCTGCTGCGATTGGTCGATTCCTGCTACCTGATTGGCTGATTCTGGATTCCTGCTATCTGATTAGTGGGTACAGGGTTCCTGAGATCTGATTGGTGGATTCTAGATTCCAGCT
This sequence comes from Alloplasta piceator, assembly GCA_946863875.1. NCBI lineage: Eukaryota > Metazoa > Arthropoda > Insecta > Hymenoptera > Ichneumonidae > Alloplasta > Alloplasta piceator. The sequence continues at coordinate 26,528,920 of OX333074.1, forward strand.
ATCTGATTGGCTGAATCTGGATTCCTGCTATCTGATTGGCTGAATCCAGTTATCTGTTTAGCTGAGTCACAATATCCCACTACGCTTTCAGCTGAACTCCGATATCCTGTTACGTGCCCGGGAAAAAAAAAGAAATTAATGGTTTGCGGGTTTGGGTTTGCGATTGCGAGGGGCGTGGGAGAAAGCATTGCGCATATGACAGGGATATTTGGGTCTGGAGAGCCCTCACGAATGGTAAGGCAGGACTTACCATCAGCGTCGGCAAGGTAGGGTGGCGGCGATTCGGGTCAGGCGGGGCTCATCATCATTGTCGGTAAGGTAGTGCTGGGTACTATCTCCACTGCCTGCATTGCCCCGACCTATATAGTCCCCGAACCGCATTACCGCCTGACCCACATTACCCCCTGACCCACATTACCCGCTGACCCGCATTACCTCCTGACCCTCGTTGCCTTAACCGAAATAAACCCTGACCTGCATTACCCTCTGATCCGCATTATTCCCGGACCCTCATTACCCAAATTATATGGTCCCTGACCTTCATTACCCCCCGACCCGCATTGCCCTCGGTCAGGCAAGACTTACCATCGGCGTCGATAAGGCCGGGGGGGGGGGTTATTTGGGTCTGACAAACCACTGCCAGCACACACACACACGCACACACACACACACACACACACACACACACACACATACACACGCAATGTTCGTAGACGCAGGGGGGGCATTTTACGTCAAGCGACCTACTGCCAGTATAGGAGAGGGTATTTGGGTCGGGATGCCGGTAAGGCAGGACATTTGGGTCAGGATGCTTACCATCGTAGTCGGTAAGGCAGGGCTTGGGCTGCCGATAAGGTAGATTCCTACCTTACCGACACGATACCCTGCAACTGCTGTGCATTTTCAGAAAAAAATTATCGCCGTCGTCTACCTTACCGACATAGTCCCGTACCCTCTCGCTTATCTATTTTGATCATTTTCGCGTTTCCTTCTCCACAAAACAGCCCCTCTTGAAATTAATCCATACACTCGCTACAATTAACTCAACAGACTCCTTTCATCCCCTCCTTGGCACCTTTCCCTGTCTTCTCCACACACACCCTTACATATTGACTCTTACATATTCTCAAATATCTTTGACTTTTACAAAAAAATTTAAATAACATGAACATATAATTCAATATTCCAACACCCTTTCCTGTTTTTTTTTACATTTCTGCGTTTCTTTCAAACTTCATACCGACAAATATTCAAGCGAAAAATTTATCCCACCGCTTCCCAAGCCTTTCTTTTACTCGCATTGGTCTTACATCCCCCTTCCTCTCGCCCTTCTTCCTACAACACCCAACAATCACCACGCTTCTCTCATTCCCCATCCCCAAACCCCGTCTATACATGTCCCTTTCAGCCAGGAAGCTTTCTCCAGGTTTCTTTCTTTTTGTCCAATGCACTAAACTTTCTTATCGCGCGGCTCCTCTTGACTCCTCTCCAACCTCTCTTTCTTCGCGCGTAGCGCGCGCGTGAGCTAGTTTTATTAAATTTCCTATCAGGAATTTTCATATTCGCATTGGTAGTTCAATTATTGATCTAAATATTTTGTGAACAGACATTTACAGAAATATCGAGAATAATGTGTGTCGAGGAATGTAACAGTTTTTCGACATTTTTCAAAACTTGATGAAAAAAACCACGTCAGATCTCCTCGGAGTTTGAATATTGTTAAAAAACTATATATTATACACCATCTTGACAGAATAAAAAAAAATCGTTATACCTCCATCAGTTTTGGGATTTTTTAGAAATCCTTTGCTGCAAATGTAGTTCTACATTAGATTGATTCAAAAAAAGCGACACTTTTTTTTAATTGAAATCCGCTATTAAATACTTTCAGGGAGGTGAAAAAAGATGCCTGTGAAAAGCAAAGCTCCTAATTTTTATATTTAGAGGTCTTTTATCGCAAATTTCTATTGTCCATTTAAATATCACGGGGTGAATTTTTTCATAACTTTCAAAATTTTATGCCTTGGCTCCTAGTCAATGTACCGAAATGTGCGATACATGTTCTTGTGGGAAATTGAACGCCCTACAAAAGAGATGTCTTATGATTTTTCGATAAACTTACCGCTTCAGAAGTTTAACAAGGTTGAAGTTAAATTTACAGTAAATTTAACTTTTTTTCTTCAGTTTCCGATAAAATGTTACAACTTATTACTAAATATATTAAAATCTTCTTTGAAAATTCTATAATTTGTGATTTTTCATGAGGACAGGAGTCAGTTAACAGTTTTCGTTTCGTAAAGCTCAACAGTTCCACGTTCTACATCCCCATTTTTTGTAAAAAAAAACTATTTTCTTACAATAAAATATCAAGTTAATGAAAAGATGCCAATTCTAAAAGAAACACTGTTTAATATTCACAAAGGTAGACAAATTAGATCTTTCATATAAATTTCCTTCAACATTACTTTTTGAAAATTTATTGCTCATTTAAAGTGTAAAAGTTGTTGTAGAATAAACTGATGACAATATTTCAAGGTTTTTTTTGTTACAATCCGGGAATCGTTGGTGATGTTCTTGTACGACTTGTAGGAGAAGTAGAACAAAAATGTATCGCCCCAAAAAGTGTGATTACAAGATAAGAAAAGATACATATAAAAAAAATGATAATCTTCAAATCTTTAGAATTTTCTCAAATTTTTATGTAATTTCTTCAAATCTTCAATATTTCCTTAGATTTTCATGTAATTTCTCCAAATCTTCAAAATTTCTTTAGATTTTTATGTAATTGATTTAAAGCTTCCAAAATTTCCTCAGATTTTTATGTAATTCCTTCAAATCTTCAAAATATCTCCAGATTCCTATGCAATTTCTAAAAATCTTCAAAATTTCCCCAGATTTTTATGTATCTTCTTCAAATCTCCAGAATTTCTTCAGATTTTTATGTTTTTTTTTCGAACCTCCAGAAATCCCTCAGATTTTTATGTAATTTCTTAAAGTCTTCAAAATTTCCGCAGATTTTTATGGAATTTTTTCAAATCTTCAAATTTTTCTCAGATTTTTATGCAATTCCTTCACATCATCAAAATTTCCTCAGATTTTTATGTAATTTCTTCAAATCCTCAAAATTTCCTCAGATTTTTATGCAATTTTTCCATATCTTCAAAATTTCCCCAGATTTTAATGCAATTTCTTCAAATCTTAAAAATTTCCTCAGATTTGTATGCAATGTCTTCAAATCTTCAAAATTTCCCCAGATTTTTATGTAATTTCTGCAAATCTTCAACATTTTTTCAGATTTTTATGTATTTTCTTCAAATCTTTAGAATTCCCTCAGATTTTTGATTTTTTTTTCGAACCTTCAGAAATTCCCCAGATTTTTATGTAATTTCTTCAAGTCTTCAAAATTTCCGCAGATTTTTATGGAATTTCTTTAAATCTTCCAATTTTCCTCAGATGTTCATGTAATCTTCAAATCTTCAAAATTTCCTTAGATTTTTATGCAATTCCTTCACATCGTCAAAAATTCCTCAGATTTTTATGTAATTCCTTCAAATCTTCGAAATTTCCTTAGAATTTTATGCAATTTCTTCAAATCTTCAAAATTTCCTCAGATTTTTGAGTAATTTCTTGAAATCTTCCTTCAATTTCCTTCAATTTGTATGCAATGTCTTCAAATCTTCAAATTTTTTTCAGATTTTCATGCATTTTCTTCAAATCAGAATTTCCTCTGATTTTTATGTTTTTTTTTCGAACCTTCAGAAATTCCTCAGATTTGTATGTAATTTCTTCAAGTCTTTAAAATTTCCGCAGATTTTTATGTAATTTCTTAAAATCTTCGAAATTTCCACACGGTCTCACTAATTTCTTCAAATTTTGAGACATTTTCTCAGACCTGGCCCTATTTATTATGTGACAGATCGTACACACGAGGGCAAGCATGAAGTTGTTCATCGAACACAAACGAATAAAACAATAACAATATCTTATCGAAGTTGCGAGATATTTTCAGGACGGTTTTTTTAATGTAGGATCTGAAAAATTCATATTAAATTTTTACGACAAAAAATCTATATTTCTGCGCAGTTTGAACTAGTTCTGACCAATAGATTCTGAATTATTGATCAATTTCATCTTTTTAAAATCAGTTTCAGCTATTTCGGGACATTCAGGTTTTGACTTTAGGTTTTTTGAGAATTTTGTCGATAAAATCGATAGTCATTGTTTTAAAAAATTATAAAACAATTTACAATTTATTTACAATTCTTTGAGATCCATCTCCACCAAATGATGATAATATTTAAGAATAATTGCTTTTTCTGCAACTTTAGGTCTAAAGTTGCGATTGTTTAAATTGTAAAAAATTATAAAACAATTTGTTTACAATTCTTCGAGATTCATCTCCAGTAAATGATGATTATATTTACGAATAATTGCTTTCTCTGCCACTTTGGGTCTAAAATTGCGATTGTTCAAATTGTAAAAAATTATAAAACAATTTATTTACAATTCTCTGACTTCCATCTCCATCAAATGATGATAATATTTACGAATAATTGATTTTTTTGCAACTTTAGATCCAAAGTTGCGAAAAAAGCAATTATTCGTAGATGTTATCATCATTCGATGAAGATGGATCTCAAAGAATTGTAAATAAAATGTTTTACAATTTTTTGAAACAATGACTATCGATGGTATTGACGAAATTCTCAGAAAACCTACAGTCGAAACCTGAATGTCCCTAAATAGCTGAAACTGATTTCTAAAAGATAAGATTAATCAATAATTCCAAATCTATTGCTGAGAACTAGTTCAAGCTCCACAGAAACATAGATTTTTTGTCGTGAAAATCTAATATTATTTTTTAAGAGTTAAAAAAAGGGGTTTTTGAGTTATTCTTGATTTTCGAAAAAAATGTAGTTTTAGGATTGTACCATCTTAAATGCCTTAAATGCCTTAAAACCTAAATGTCCCAAAATAGCTGAAAATAATTTCTGAAAGATGAGATTGATCAATAATTCCAAATCTATTGCTGAGAACTAGTTCAAACTCCACAGGAATACGGATTTTTTGTCGTGAAAATCTAATATTATTTTTTCAGATTAAATAAAATGAGATTTTTGAGTTATTCTTGATTTTCGAAAAAATGTAGTTTTAGGATTGTAGCATCTTAAATGCACCAAATGAAGTTCATTTGTGCTCATTTTGAAGGGTTTCGAATACAGTTTCGATTTCTCAAAGTGGAATTTTCGAATTCCAAAATCCGGCGGAGTTATACACAAAAACAAAAAAGTTATTTTTCGAGGCGTTAAAAGTATGCAATTTCCAAAAAATCGTAACTCGTACAAATAATTTGATTTTGGGCTAGCGATTTAACAGCAATGTTTTCTCATGATAGAGAACACAGGAAAATATTGAGAATATGATCGGAGATATTGATTTTTTTGACCTGCTGGTTTGAAGTGGAAACACTGCAAAGTGAAAAAAACCAAAAGCTAGTACTGAACATGTCCGGGAACACAGGGCAAGGAAAAGAGTGGCCAACGTACAACCACCTCCGAATTCTTCACTGGCAGAGGAAATTCCAAACACCGATAATTTGAGTGAAATATATACAATTTTCACTGTGATGTCTCTCAAGTCGTCCCTCCTTGTTGATGGTCCTGGTACGTCTCCACGGACACGTGGAAGATTCATTCCATGGACAATTGTATTTGGATTCTCTAGCGTCTCCTAACGCACATCATAATCACTCAAATTATCGGTGTTCGGAATTTCCTCTGCCAGTGAAGAATTCGGAGGTGGTTGTATGTTGGCCGCATTTTTCCTTGCCCTGTGTTCCCGAATATGTTCAGTACTAGTTTTTGGTTTTTTTCGCTTTGTTCGGTACATTTCTAGCCAACAGTCGATCGCTGTACTCTTTACACGTCTGAGCGTTTGATTTAGGAATTATTTACACTTTCAGATAAACTCAACACGATTTGACAGTATTTCTCCTTTCTTTATAACCTGAATGACTTTGCCACATTATATAACCTCGATAAATAACAAATGCCTATCCCCTCCCTTTTCTTGTCACTTTTTCATTTCATTGGAGTTTGGATTTACCCCCAACGAGCCGTAAGAAGTTTCACTTCAAAAATTTCAGCTTGGTGACATCATCGGGTGCGTATGCTCATCGACACGGGATCCGAGCTGTCCTTTATCTCAGGACGATTAGTGGAACAACTCAAATTTCATCGGGATTCTTCGTCGATACAAATCATCGGGGTCCACGGGATCGGGGATCGGGACAAACTCGCAATCTACATTCAATACATTCACCGGAATCTATCTTGATAAAAACTTTGTATTATCCAAGTTAATGCAAATTCTTCCTTCCTCTTCCCATTTCCCACCTGCATTAGTCATTTACAGGGCTTGCAGTTAGCGGATCTGGATTTTTCTGCACCGGGAATAATCCATCTCATTTGGAGGTAAATTGGTACGGGAAATTCATTCGGCCACAATTAAAACGCGGGTCTCCTGAGGCACCCATTGCGCGAAATACACTATTTGGGTGGGGGGATACTCGGGACTTGCATGTCCTGAAACCTGAGATCTTGTAAAATTCTTCTTCTTGTAAGATCTTCTTGTGAAATTTTGGCTATAATGTGTTCTAGCGCAGCAACACTCAGTGAGGATTAGCTACTTACATGTAAAAGAGGCATGAAAACGCCACGTTACTATATACTGAAAGTGAATCGAAAAAATGTGCTCACTATAAGTGATGGGTTAGATATTTTTCTACAGAATAAATACCAGATCTACGAGATTTTTAGCAATAAAAATGACTTCTTTTTAGGTTTCAGAAAGAATAAAATAAAATTTAGTTTTGATGGGAAGAATCCTGTGAAAATTTGAAGTACCTGCTAACGTCGATGAAAATTTCGATCTGTAATTTGATAAATAGATGCAGAAGGCTTGGCAGAACGGAAAAAAAATTCGATTCGAATTTTTTCCATTTGGCGGTGACTGGGTTTTCTTGAGACAGCAACTAATAGACTGACTAATAACAAATAATTAAATCACTGACAGCAAATAATTGACAGCACCTAATTTTGCATTAGACAACCAAATTACCCTAGTCTAACATAGTGTAGCAGATTTTATTAGTTTTCTGTAGGCAACTTTAACATTCACGACTCCATGATACTGAGTAGAATTGTCTGTAGAAAATAAAAATTAAGAAAGGACTATTTTACGTTTTGCATCGGCACCAACGCCAAAAGAATATAAATGATCTAGAGTTAATCAGTTGTAAAAAAAATTATTTGCATATTTATTCCAAATTTTTGGACCACATCTAGTCTTACCAATTTTCTACTAACGTATAATACTGACAATTTGGCACATTTACAAGTCTACCAGTTATTTCTCTCCCAGAAATACATCTCTACCGCAATTGAACACTACCTTTATATCACTACCAAATAACAAGCTCACCAGAATACAACTCTATCAATTAAAAACTCTTACAAATAATATCTCTACTGCGTGACTGCTTTCCTATTTTACAAGCATACCAAATTACAAGTCACCGATTCTTTAATTCTCCAATAGCCTCCTTACCGACCGTACATCGACTGTATTTTTTTCATGGGGCGGGGTGCACCGTCAGTAAGTAGTCAGCCACATTAAAGAGGAAGAGACTTGTCGTATGTGAAATAGGCGATGTAGGCTTGTCAAATGGAAGAGCTGTCATGCGGTAGAGAGATTTTGTGGTAGAGATGTTACCGGCGAGTAGTTTTCACCTAGACTTGTTTCGCGGTAGAGATATGATTTGTGAGTTTTTAATTTGTGGAGTTGTATTCTGGTAAGCTTGTTACTTGGTCGGAATGTAACATTTTTTTATAGCAGAGATGTTTTACGGTAGATTTGTGATTTGGTAGTGATATTACGATAGTGTTTAATTGAGGTAGAGATGTATTTCTGGTAGAGAAATAACTGTTAGACTTGTAAATGTGCCGAAAATTTGAAAATTCACTCAAATACCAACATAAAATTCAAACAGTATTTAATTAGAGATTTTGAAAACCGTAGTTCAGCCTGAAAATTCACCAAACCACATTTCTAAAATAACAAGATGCAAGCTGGGCTTGAAGTTAAGTTACATCAATAGATAACACAATACTATAATGATAAAATGCTATCAGAGTTGACAACGGCGGGAAACTCAAGGAGGGGAGCCCGGGTCAATGCGGGGGGAGAGGAAGAAGAGAAGGAAAGAGAAGTAAGCAAGGAGCGGGGGGAGACCAGGAGGACGAGCCCGACTCGAGCACGAGTATAGGACTGACACACACGCCGGTGAAGGTGAGAGGATATACCGGGAGGACGAGTCCGACTCGAGCACGTGTATAGGACTGACGCACACGCCGGTAAGGGTGAGAGGAAATACCGGGAGGACGAGTCCGACTCGAGCATGAGTATAGGACTGACACACACGCCGGTGAGGAAGAGAGGAAATACCGGGAGGACGAGTCCGACTCGAGCACGAGTATAGGACTGACACACACGCCGGTGAGGAAGAGAGGAAATACCGGGAGGACGAGTCCGACTCGAGCACGAGTATAGGACTAACACACACGCCGGTGGAGGAGAGAGGCAGAAAGAGGAAGGAGAAGAGCGCAGGGGTGTTCCTTCGTTGGTTCTGAGAAGAACCGTTAGCAAACAGAGTGTTCCTTTGGGTGTTCTCCGCGGAACCGGTGAGCGCACACTGGATAAGGTGGCTTCGTTGATGTGGGAGCAGAACCCGTGCTGCGACTGACGCTCCTCCTCGGAGACGCGAACGACGACGGCTGTTCGAAGAACCAGGCGGAAGACGAGAGAGCGGAGGTGGCTCGTGTCTTCGTGATGGCTGGACGGCGAGACAACGCTGGAGGTCGAGGCGAGTTTCCAGAGAAAGTCAATAGTCGAGACGTTGGTTGTATTGAATATATTCTTCTCTTCTCGGAAGTCAGAGAGCGACTCACTTCTCCGAACCGGAGGCGCTTATTTATACAGATTGGTCAGGGGTTGCGGAGTGGGGAGAGCTTCTCCGTGGTTGGCTGGCGGCGATGGCGAGAGCCAACGCTAAGGCCCATTGGTGCGGCGGCGGGTCGCCGGCGTCGAGGAGTGGGGAGGGCCCACTCTCCAGTAGCACCGGCCTCGGCAGTCGTGCAGCGACAGCCGGGGAGTGCGCCTCGTCCAAGGCTCCGTGCCTCGGCTTTGGATTGGCGCGGTGGTTAGCGAAGCCTTCGCCCCCCTCCACGACCCGCGATGTATGGGAAAACTATGCTATACTTATGCTTACTTATTTACTCTAGCTTCCGGGAAGGATCGAACCAAGGGGCAACAGGTGTGCGCAGGCTCCGTGGAGCTGGCGTACAACAGAGTTGCTGTCACACTTATGATGAATAGAGAAGCTTCTATACTGATAATTGATACATATTTAATGATAATATGGCTGATAAGAACGACTTCTATCGAACAGTTCGCGGAGTGCTCCTCTGTCCTCTCTATTTCTTACGAAGATCCTAATACATGAAAAGTTCTATTCTTACGTGCTATCATCCAAATTATATACGACGACAAGACACGCACCTTATATTGTAAGCATCACATGCGCGTAAGAACTATTCAACCAACATAAAGTTCCACGTTCTTGCGAGCATAGCGGTTTAGCTATTATGTTACGCGTTTCATTAAGTGATGAATAAGACTTGAACCAGAATAAAGGGTGAGAACATTATCGTCATTTTTATATAATGAGTCAAAAAGTCGAAGGGACTTGAGAAAATTTCTAGTTTAATTTCAGGATAGTCGGGAGACGTTTTTATCGTGGAGAACTTTAAAGAACTATCTACCCGAAAAACACCAATAATGGTGTGCAAATTTGGAGACAAGAACATTTACAAAAGTGTCTTGTGAAATAAATAGACATGAAACTCACAGTACGCATTGCCCAGCACATTTAGTTTCCCAATAAACTTTGCAATCAAGATTTTTGGGGTGGAGTTGGAATAAAAAAATTCGAAAAAATCTTAACGGTAAAAATTGAAAAAATAGTGAAATCAAGTGAAAATTGTCAACAAAGAGAAATTATCAATAAAAAAAAAAAAACGAAAAAATGAAAAGTACTTAGCGAGTTTGTTTTTAACAGACGACAAGTCAAAACGGTTTTTCAGGCAAAAAGTGAACACCAGAATGTCAGTGTGCGCTCAGTAAAAAAACTCGCCAAGTATTCTTTATTATTTTGATTCTTTTTTTTTATTGATAATTTCTCTTTGTTCACAATTTCACTATTTATGAAATTTTTACCGTTAAGATTTTTTGGAATATTATATTCCAACTCTACACCAAAAATCTCGATTGCGAAGTTTATTAGGAAACTACATGTGCTTGGCAATACATGCTGTGAGTTTCTTGTCTATTAATTTCACAAGTTTTTGTAAGAAGACTAAACTAGAGATACTTTCGTAAATGTTCTCGTCTCCAATTTTTGCACAGCATTTTTGGTGTTTTTGGAGGTGATTTTTCCACTTTTTGCAAAGCGTTTCCATTGGGTTTTTAATTTTACATAATTAATCCATTATTTCAGTTAATTATATAGTTCAATATTATTTATAATTTTATGTAATTTAACAATGGTCAAAATTCTATCCTTAATGAGGTTCCTAATTTTTTTACGAATCGATAGAAGATTTTATATCCAGTATATCTAATTCGTGATGTCAGTAGCTAGAGAAAAGTTAATAGCTCAGTCACCTTAGACCATATTTTACGAAGTTCTATTAAGGAGGCCCACCCTCTGGCTAGTTTTTTAATAGGTTGTTTGGACCTACAAGAATACAGTCCTGAGTTTTCGGACATTGCCAAGGTATATTTTAGCAATGAAAAATTATTACAAATTAAAAAATGGATATTTTTGAGATAATTTTTTTGGAAATTTGTTCATCATAACGTCCTTTGTAAAAAAGGTCCTGAAAAAAATGCTTACATTGTTGATAAGCGGTTAATGGCAAATGAAAATGGAAATTCTACATTTCGTTTTTGCAACTGCAATCGGGTGCTCATCAACATATCGGTTTGAAACTCGTATATGATGTAAAGGAGCCGAACCACAAGAGAATCATGGAAGGTTTATCGATCTGCAAGATATAGTTTAGCAACAATCTGCGATCATCGAAAAATCTTTACCCTTCAATAAAATTTCCCAACGAAGGCCCACAAGGTGGAAATAAAATCGAGAAGCTTCGTATCATCATGCACAAGCAATTTGGAAAAAAGATAAGTTTTGATGAAAAAACATACTGTTTTTCGGCGTTTTTAGATTTTTGCTTATAAACAAATAACAATTCCGACCAAAGTTGCAAAGATATCTGAAAAATTCTTGGACCATCTGACGCGTATGTGGGAAACGAATAATAAAAAAAAAAATTAGAAATATTTTTATTATCGCATGAGATATAAATGTTTTCACGTTTGTTCAGCTTTCTATTGTTGTAATGAAAATTTTTGCAAAATTCTAGTTTCTCAGCAATCCCTACGCTTCCAGCCATGGGATTCAATAAAATTATTCCCTTTACGAGCAAATATGCGATCACAGTTATCAATGTATTTCAATCGATGGCTCGCCGCGAGCGCGCGGCGTCGACCGCGCGACCGGGTGGCGCGGTGGGGATGCCCCCTCTCATTCCAGAGCCTGGCGCGAGTGGCTTAGTTGAAAAATATAATAACTTACTTAAAAATAACCGTAAAACAATTCTGTTTCACCCAATAGCAGACCCATGACAATGTTTTTTACAAATTTAACATTTAAACATGCTTTAAAATTATTCAACTATAAATAGGAAAGGGTGTCATAAATAAACCTTTTCTTAGACACTGTTTTATTCGCAACAATAAGCTAGCGATGCATTAAAAATTTAATTTGGGAGAAATTAATAATAATTCCCAATTTCCTTTCTTGAGCAAAAGCTATGAGAAAAAAAATCAAAGTCGTGTTTGAAATTCCCAGCGGTATTGTTCCTGACTCAATAAAGGGGGTCCAGTCGGCGTGAAATTTAAAAAAGTCGATTTTTAAAAAATTTTTTTTTTGCGTTTTACAAACCCTTTTGCACCTATTAACCAAGCCATAGACCCCAATTTTGAAAAATGGCAAAGTTACAGACAAATCTGTAATAAAAGAATTTTGAAAATTAAGAAATCCATTTTAAAAATTCTGCAATTTTTTCCACAGATTCTGAATAATTAATAAGTAATATATATCATGATAAGAAAGTAAGATGTAGCTGCCTCATATTTTTTTCATTATTTTTTTTTTTTTTAGTTTCTAAAATAGGACAAAAATTACTGATATTCCTTATAAAAGTGAAAAAAAAATAAAAAAATAAAACATATCTTGGAAAATTTCGATATTTTGCATATTTTCCAAAGTAACTGAGAAAAATCTTTTATTGAAAAAAAAATCTCTTTCATTTTCCAAAATATACAAAATATCAACATTTTTCAGAACATGTTTTATTTTTATTTTATTTTTTACTTCCAAAAGGAATATTAGGAATTAATTTTTTCATTTTATTTTAGAAACTTAAAATAAAAAAATTATAAAAAAAAAATATGAGGAAGCCGCATCCCATTTTCTAATCATGATATATATTACTTATTTATAACCCAGAATCTGTGGAAAAAATTGCATAATTTAAAAAATGGTGTTTTTTGAGTTTATCGATGCGCCACTTTAAAGAGTGTCGAAATAATTCTGTAAAAAGATAAGACTATTTTTGAAGTGGAATCAATGCGAAAAAAAATCTGATTACCTGAGGGAAATGACGCCTCGATTTCACTTACAATGCCCCATATATATATATATATATATATATATATATATATATATATATATATATATATATATATATATATACCGGGTGTCCCATTTTAATCTTACAGTTGATTTATTTCGAAAAATATTGCTCCGATCAAAAATTAAGTGGGATGAAAGTTTTAGGGTTCAGAGGGAGACGTTCAAAAAAATATTTTGTTTTGGTCCGAAATTCGAAATTGCGGCGTGAAGATAGCTGACATGTTTTTTTAAAAATAGAAACATGATTTTTTTTTCACCAAATTTTTTTTCAGATTAAATCTAACATCTTTTGTAGGAACATTTTTTTGATACCGCCCATAATAGAGGGTGTCCTATTTTAATCTTACAGCTGAATTATCTTGAAAAATACTGCTCCGATGAAAAATCGAGTGGTATAAAACTTTTAGGGTTCAAAGAAAGCCATTTGAAAAAAAATGTTTTTTGGTCCAAAGTTTAAAGGGGCGGTGTTAAGATAGCCGACAGGTTTTTTAAACAATGAAAACATGATTTTTTTTCACCAAAAAATGTGTCAAGTCAAAACTAATAACTTTTGTTGGAACATTTTTTTTATTCAGTCCATAAAAGATCACCATTTTTTACTATTTTAGTATTATCCGGGATAACCACGAGGTCGAGGAGGTACAGTCTCGTCACTTTCGCAGTATTTTTTCCACTCCAAACTCTCCTTGTTAGTGTATTTGACTGTATGAGTGGGTAATTTTGAAAGTGTGTGAGCGTGCAATGTTGTAAGTTTGAGTGTGTGGAACACTCATAAGGATTAGGTCTCCACGGCTCGTCACTTCCGCAGTATTTTTCGACTCCAAACCCTCCTTATCAGAGTGTGTGTGATTTTGTACATGTGTGTGTGTGTGTGTGTGAAACACTCACAAGGATTAGGTCTCTACAGCTTGTCACTTCCGCAGTATTTTTAGACTCCAAACCCTTCTTGTGAGTGTTGTCTGAATTCTTCCTAAAGGTGTTCAAAGATTCCACCATTCATGTTTGAACACATCTGAACTCTCCTCTCAAAACCATCAACTGTTCTTAAAAGAACTTCTCTCGGGATTGCACGGCAGGCAGCTCTTATCTGCTCGCGCATATTCTCTCGTGTCGTTGGAGGTTGACGGTAGACAACGTCTTTAAGATAAGCCCGCAAGAAAAAATCGGGAGAGGTAAGATCAGGTGACCTTGGAGGCCAATGGACAGGTTCATCTCGACCAATCCACCTTCGACCGAATGTTGCGTTCAGTTGATTCCGAACAATACAAGCCCAGTGAGTGGGTGCACCGTCTTGCTGAAATCACATCTGTTGACGTGTATCTAAATCAAAGTCTTCTAGCAAAATAGGTAATTCATTTTGCAGAAAATCTAGATAACGGGCACCCGTCACCGTTCCCTCGAAGAAATAGGCACCTATTTTTTGCCCGTTAATTATTCCACACCAAACATTCAAACTCCACTAGTGCTGGTGATCGATTTGTCTCACCCAATGTGGATTCTGATCAGACCAATATCGGAAATTCCACCGATTTACCTGACCTCGGTTATTAAATGTTGATTCATCACTGAACATAACGAACCTAAAAAAGTCTGGGAATCGCTCGATGCGTCTCAATGCCCACCGACAAAATTCTACTCTTCGCAATGGATCAGGATTGGGCGGGTCTTGATGGAATTGTATGCGGTACGGATGGAATCTCGCACCTCTCAATACTCTGTGCACCGTAGATCTGGGAACGCCCAGTCGTTCCGAGATCACTCTAACACTCAAATGAGGATCGTTTGCTATCATGGCTAAAATAGCCATGTTTCGAGCCGCATGTGGACCATCAAAATCATTATTGACGTTTTGGACACGTTGGCAGTGACGGGTTATCCGACCTGCTCTCGCTCTCAATTCGAGGGTTCGGATTGTCTGTCGCGATGGGTGACGACGATAAGGATATTCGCATCGATACAAATTTTCGGCTTGTAAATAATTGCCCCGACATCTCCCTAAAATAATGAGAATGTCAACGATTTCGTTGGCACTGAAATCAGCCATTGTTGAATTACCGTCAATGAAGTGTTAACACAGTTGCGATAAAAAACGCGTCTACTGAAGCATCCTTCTTGAGATTTCGTTTTTAAAAAAATTTCTGTTAGAAGCAAAGCGAACTTGGAGCTAAAAAAATTAGGTTCCTCGAGCGAAATTATAAAAAGTTACATATCGCAAAATTTGTTTTAGAGAACCATGAAAATTTGTATTGTTCTATCGGTATCCAGTTGACAGCAAAATTTCAACAGCGATACATTCAAGAAAACAAATCCGAACACTGACACGCCCTTTCAAACTTTTGTTTTTAAATTAATACTAAGCTGTGTACGGGCAGTCTCGCGAGATGTTCTCCTACGACAAACAGTTGATGGTTTTAAGAGGAGAGTAAAGGCATGTTCAAACATGAATGGTGGAATCTTTGAACATCTTTAAGAAGATTTCAGAAAACACTCACGAGGAGGATTTAGAAGACCTCCTCGGCTTCGTCATTATGCTGCATAACGCTAAAAAAGTCAAAAATGGTGATCTAGTCTAAAATATCCGAGCTATAAAAAAAATATTCCTACAAAAGATGTTAGATTTCATCTGAAACATTTTTGGGTAAAAAAAAATTGTGTTTCCATTTTTAAAAAACATGTCAGCCATCTTAACGCAACCATTTTAAATTTTAGACCAAAACAAAAATTTTTTTTGAACGTCCTCCTCTGAACCCTAAAAGTTTCATCCCACTCAATTTTTTATCGGAGCAGTATTTTTCAAGATAATTCAGCTGTAAGATTAAAATAGGACACCCTCTATTATGGGCTGTATCAAAAAAAGGTTTCTACAAAAGATGTTAGATTTAATCTGAAAAATTTTTTGATGGAGAAGAAAATCATGTTTCCATTTTTCAAAAACATGTCAGCCATCTTAACGCCGCTATTTTGAATTTTGGACCAGAACAAAATATTTTTTTGAACGTTCCCCTCTGAACCCTAAAGGTTTCATCCCACTCAATTTTTGATCGAAGCAATATTTTTCGAAATAAATCAACTGTAAGATTAAAATAGGACACCCGGTATATATATATTGTGACGAAAAGTCCCAATAAAAATAAAATAATATTGCGGCGGTCACGGAATCCGCCACGACACCTGAAAGAAAAGCGAAATACTGTATTATTTAGTTGATAAATTAAAATTAGAATTAATCTCGCGAAACTCGTCCTATTATCCTTGAAAAAATTCCCGAATTACTGTTACTATTTCCCAACAAAATCCCTCCCGAAAATTCCCGAAAATATTTCATTATCACCACAGAAATCCACCGCCCTTCAAGAAGCGACCAACGAGCAGAAATCCTCGAATATTGAGCAATCTGCAATATTTTCTCCGTCGTATCGGCAGAGGACACCGTGACCTTATGCGCGTATTTTCTCCAACATCGAGCCGATCGACTTCATTGAAGATCGATCCACCGAGACACGGCACTATTTAATACCCGAATTTTACGGAGATATCGAGACACACTATTACATTTTTCCGGGGTGACGTCCCGATCAAAACGGCGACTGAGCCTCGGGAAAACAAATCTGGAAATACGACATCGAGCAGCGTTGACAGCTGTAATCTCGAGCCACGAGAAACATCGAGAATGAGAGAGAGAGAGAGAGAGAGAGAAAGAGAGAGAGAGAGAGAGTTGCCGGCGAGCGTGCAGCTTCGACTTCAAGGCGCGAGGCGGCAGCACCGAACGAGAACGACGAGACCCCTTCATTCCCGTCACCCCCCCTCACCGACAAGATAAACGAAGAAGACGAGCTTCGCCATGGATCGAGCATCGACCGAGATCGCGGCCATCTTGGCCTCATTCCCTGACCGCGTGCGAGCGAAGCCACACGTGCTTTTTATTGCGAAAATTATTATTGCGTAGTAGAGAGCATAGAGAAGTAATTTTTAGGCGAAAAGAAAAGAGCACTTGTTCAATAGAAGACGAAATAGAGACGAGGAGAAAATTTGGAGAGAAAAAGAGTGAGTAGAGTGAATATTTCCCCGTGTAGATTGTATCGAGATTTTGCGGTGTCGTGGCGTAATGGATTCTTCCCCCCAGCCCCTTTTTGCGAATGGACTATTCCATTCTTTTGAGAATTTCCTTTCGTAGTTTCAAGTGACAAATTGTGTATCGCGGTAATTAATAAGAGGTCATAGCGTCGAAGGACCGTGTATTAGCCCTGAGTTAAGAGATTTAAGATTTGCGAAGCCCCCTTGCGATTTAACGTACCTGCCTTTTCTTGTTCCCTTTCCTCCCCACCCCTTATTGCCCCTATCGCGCGATTTCCTTTGTCGACTCGCGAGACGTGCGTATAGTCGCTGCGTCTCACGTTATTTTGCGCCGAGCAACCTTGAATTTATTTTTGTACTTTTTTTTTCCCTTGCGTTGTACCGGTTGCTGGACCGACAAACCAGCTGGTGCCCGAAAATTTTTACTATCATTATTAATATTTCGATTTTTCTATTTTTGTCATCAAATAAATAATATTTATTTGATTCTTTTTTTTTGGTGTTTAATTATTTCTTTTGATAAAATTGAGAATTCCCTTACAATATATATATATACATATATAATATCATGGATATATATTTAGTGAAAATATTTCCTTAGTCGCTAAAGAAATATTCTCACCAATGATGAATGAATATATATATACATATTTATATGCAGATCATTATTCATTTGGATTCATGTAGAGTTGGTAAAAAAATAAATGATCTACTGTTGAGTCGGAATTTGAATATCGCGCGATTGCGACATTGAGCTTTGCAGCTAATAAGCGCGCTTTGCGCGCTAACAACTCTGCGGACCAATCAAAACGCTTAAAAGAAGTGACTACGGGCCAATCAAAAAAATTGTCGCGAGAGTGATCAGAAAGTGCGTTGTAAATTAACTAGTAAACAAACGTTCGCGCGTGGTTTATTATTTTTTTTATTGTATTCACTTATTTTTATCGAGTGTTTATTTATTTTTTCGAAAGCGATATAAAATATTGAAACCGATCGAGAAATTACCT
>OX333074.1:26547080-26718553 GCA_946863875.1 Alloplasta piceator
GTAACCGACACTGCCCGAAAAACAATTTTGAAAGAATAAGCACTATAAAAGTGATAGTTTACTAGTGTACATCGTCAAAATATCACTGGACACCAGAAGTGTTCATCCTTTCAAGATTTTTCAGCCTATAAGTATAAATCTGCCAATTTTGGATACTATAGTTTTGATAAGAGATTATTCTTTTTGACAAATTGATTTGACAATTTTTATATGGTTGTGATATATATTTTGGGGATAATATCGGAGAAGGAACACAAAATCAATACCAATAGTACAAAGTTCCTCTCTGCTTAAAAGAGACATATAAAAATTGGTCCTACCAAAAAAAAGATTGAGAGAATATTTTGTTTTGATACCATATGAAAAGTTTTTATTTCCATTGTAAGATAACAATGATATTTTATTTTTGTTTTAAAGTGATTCATGAATCCCAGAGAATCGAAAGAATATTTTATTTGGATACCGTATAAAAAGTTTTTATTTTCATTATAAGATAATAATATTTTAGTTTTGTTTTTAAGTGATTAATGAAACCCAGAGAATTATCGGGATACTTCGTATATCAAGTGAACAATAAGTGTTACGTACTGTTCTGTGATACTGCCAACTTAATTGATATATAAGTGGCAGATACAGAACATAACATGAATATGTAAGAGAAAACAGTCATTCAGGAATAAATAATAAAGAAATTATTGTCCAGTAAAAATGCATTAATTTATATTTAAATCCCAAAATGGAATATATTATGAAATAAAAATCCAGAAAATGTAACAAAATATTCTATGATGCCATCTTATTACTACTATACTTATCGAAAACTATCAAAAAATATTCTAATATATCAAAAACTGACGAACAAAATCTTCGGTATTTGAAATAAAATGATTATTTACTTGACATTTACTGAGAAAATATGACTTTTGGTTCCAATTCCTGGTCATATAGCTACATAACTGGGCATTTCTTGTTAATTTCTTACAAATTCTTTAAAAAATTGATCATTTTCCGTTAACATATTTGAAGAAATCTTGAACGAATATGTTCAATTCTCCCAAAATCTGACCAGAAACTTCCACCAGGGTCATAACAAAAAATTTCATAATATGTCAAAAACTGACTAGCATAATCTTCGGTATTTGACATAAAATTATAAAAAATGATCATTCATTGTTTGACATTTACTGACAAAATATGGATTACAGTCCCAATTCCTGGTTAAATAACCACATAATTGGGCAATTTTTGTCAATTTCTTACACAATTTTCACATAATTTATTAATTTCTGTTAATATCTTAGAAAAAATCTGAACAAATATGTTAGATTCTCACAAAATATGACCATACAGTTCCACCAGGGTTGAAACAAACGAACATAGCTGTCGCGATCTTTTGCCCAACGTGATTACAATAATCCCTAATCCAACAGGGAAAACGCCTGATCTGCCAGTGATACCGACAGACCCTCATTGTGAAACAGCGAAAGAATTACCCATCGTGTGTGAAAAGAGTATTATCGAATTCAACGAATCAGAAAATTCCCCTGTTACGAACTCAAGAATATTTCAAACGCCTTTGAGAACTAAACAGTGTCTAACATCGATTTTGAAAACCCCGAGATTTCGTGAAATTTCTCCCACAACAACACTTTGAAAAACTCCCACGGATACACTTGTAAATCAGTCATTTACTTTTTATTCCTGTAGAGAAGGAAAAACATTAGCGCCTCGCGAACCGTGGAACTTCCTCGAACTTTTCTCGCGAAAGAAAGTAATCGACCCCGTAAAGATTATCGATAAACAAAAAACACCTGCACTATCCTTACATACAAGCAACACAAATAGGAAAAGGGCAGAATCAACGCCCCTGATAACAAAATATTCCGAATCATACAATACGAAAAATCCCGTTTTGGGGAAGGAATCTGTTGAGAGAGGCGCGAGCCGCGATACCGGTCACGTTAGGGAATTCAACAGGGACCAAGAGGGGATACGAAGCTCAGGCGACAGAGGCAACGATCGAGATAAAGACAGGGATAGAGAGGACAAACCCAACGGGAATAATAGTTCAAATTATCTGAGACCCAAAAATCAAAAGCCGGAAGAAATAAATACCCCAAAAATGGCAAGTAGTAATCAATTAGTATCCCTAAAGGACGCCCTTGCCGTAGTTCCAGACTACGATAATACCAGAGTCTCTTTGGGCATGTTCATTCAAGGTTGTGAGGAAGCTCTCGGAATGCTCGAACCAGAGAGCGAAAAATACCTCGTAAAAGCAGTTAGAGTAAAAATCGAGGGAGAACCCCGACGAACTATACACCTCCAAACGTTCGAAACTATGAAACAATTGTACGCATTTTTAAAAATGATTTATTCCCCGGCACGAAATATGCATCAATTACAGGGCGAATTAGGGACAATTTATCAAAAACCGGATGAAACAGTGATAGCTTATGTGAATCGAGTACGGGATTTAGGGATTCAAATAATTGACGCTTATGAGGCCGAAAAAGATATGGCCGCGGACGACATTTTTAAAGCTAATATCGAAGAAGGGGTACTCTCATGTTTTCTGCAAGGATTAGAACCGGAAATTGAACAGAGAATGGGTTTCACGGAAGACGTCGAGGACGCAGCGCAAAAGGCTATTAAAATCGAGAAGCAATTAATCGCTCAAGCGGCGCTACGTAAGGTCAGGGGAGAACCCACCGAGAATAGACACTCGAAATTTGAGAATAAAAGAACAATAAATGTCGTTAATAGTGAAACAATGATTTGCCAAAGTTGCGGGGAGAATGGGCATATAGCAGGTTTTGCGGGAAAAACGGACATACCGTAGGAAAATGTTTTAAGAAACAGGCTTAACAAGTTAACGATAATTCAACAAATTTTTTCGCAAGCACCATTACGGTTTGTCAGCTTTGCAATAAACGTGGCCATACGGCTGAACGTTGTTTCCGATATTTCCCTCCCTTAATAGAAGATCGGGGGAATACAAATATCACGTGTCAATTGTGCAAGGAGCCAAATCATATGGCTTTTAATTGACCTCAGATGCAAAAAGGTACTCAAATTCCCGAATTATTCAATACAGGGCAGGTGCCTCAAACATTTGGATATCAAACACCACAAAAAATGAGTTGCCAGATTTGTAATAGGGAAGGACACGGAGCCGATAGATGTTTTTTCAGAGACAATTCGCTCCGAGTTAATAATCAAAACTCTTCAACTCCTCCAAAAACATATAGCGCAGCCGTGAACAATCGACAAAATCAGGAAAAATTATGTTACTATTGCAAAAATCCTGGCCATTTTGCCCGCGAGTGCCAGATAAAAATGAGTAACGAACAGGGATTTGAAGATTTAAAGGGAAACGCGAGCGGTCTCCCGCCACAGGGTGCATCGCAGGAGGCCCCACGGAACGCGCACCCAATACGGACTATTATTATAGCAGGGAGAAGCCCGCACTTAGAGCAATAAAAATATATACCATCCATCTGGAGAGAGAGCGTTCTGTTCCTACGGTAATGATGAGTGCAGGGGAGTTAAAAAGCCCGATTACTCTCATGATCGATACCGGAGCAGGACCAAATTTGCTAAAACTAGATTGCATAAGCAAACCCGAATTAATAAATCAAGGAGAAATTTTACAGTGAAATGGTATTACCAGTCTATCAATTTACACAATTGGTTACGTTACAATAGAAGCTTTTGGACGTTTTACTACATTCCATATAGTAACGAACGATTTTCCTATCGAAGAGGGCGGAATTCTTGGCTCAGAATATCTAGATGGAAATCGTGTAAAAATTGATTATGTAAGGCGTCAATTAGAAATGCAAGGAATTGAAATTCCTTTCGCCTCACCCGAAACTATTTTGATTCCTAAAGAATCGACTAAACTATGCTTTATTCGAATAAAGAATCTGGGAATTAGAGAGGGATATTTACCACCTTTAGATGGTGGAAAAGGACTATTAATACAAAATGGATTTTTGAGAAATGACAATGGAAAAGCTTACATATATATCACCAATGTAAATCCTCACCCTGTACAGGTGCATGTACCGGTGTTGGAATTAAAAAATAAAACTGAATTTGCGATCTGGGAAAAATTTCAAACCATAGATTTACCAGATAAGGGTCTAATTGAAAAAGGGGATCTCATCAAAGAATTGGAAGAAATAAAAGAAACATGCTGTGTGGAAAAATCATATGAAACAACGGATAAAAAAGATAAAAAAGATTTGAGTAAAAATACGGAAAAAGATAAAGTAAATTTGTGTAAAAATACGGAAAAAGATAAAGTAAATTTGTGTAAAAATACGGAAAAAGATAAAGTAAATTTGAGTAAAAATACAGAAAGGAGAAAATAGAAAGAAAAGGAAAAAGATTTAAGTAAAAAACCAGAAGAAGAAAAACTTAGTGTTCATTATTATTTAAACGCACGGGAAAAGATTTGCAAAGATGAACTTTCCAATCTTTCTTTGATAGAAAATTGTTCAGAGTTTATTAATGCAGAAAACTATCCCGATGTAGGGCCAACGAGAGTGGCTGTACCTGCGAGAGACAGGAAAGGCTCCGTTGGAGAGATGCCTAACACATTGAGAGTAAATGGATCCTGTGGGGATAGCTCTGTGCATGGTGTCGGACTTTGTCACGCTTCTGCAAATTTAGGCTCTTCGGAAGAACTAGATCCGGATGATGGGGCAAAGATTAAATTTCGAGTCGACTCAATTAATTATTCTATAAATGGCCAAAATATATTTAATAAAAACAAAGAAATAAAAACAGGGACTGATCACCCTCGTTTAAATTCACGGGAAACACTTTATTTGGACAATCCTTGCGTTTCATTTTCGAAAGATTGTCCAGTATCAATTGATGCACCATTTAGCTCCAATTTTAGTGATACAAGTGAAGTATTGGAAAATGAAACGTCGGAATTTAAAGAAGATATAAAGACGGAAAAAATAGATTTCATCGACAATATTGATCATTTTGGTCCCACGGGGCAATCACACGGTAGTGCACGACCAGTGGTTGTAAACGTTGGAATCGAGAATGTCAATTCAAATGTTGAATTAATTAATGGATCCAAGCCAGGAAAAGCAAATCGAGAACCCTTATCAAAATTTTCACCAGATAAAAACGCAAATATTAAACTAAAAAACTTAGAGGAGAAATGCACCCAAGATACTCCGACAAATTCAATTTCTAAAAAAATTTCTCACAAACAAAAATCTTTTGAGATATTAAATTACGACTTGGTAAAATGTCTCAGTACGCATAAAATTTCACGAGATTTACCGAATTTTCCACGCCAAAGCTATTGTAATTTAATCAAGGATTCACACGTTGAAGAACGACTTAATGAAATCAAAGAAGTTCTAAGATTAGATAGTTTAAAACCTGAGGAAAAACAAAGCATTGAAACCCTTCTGAGAGAAAGTACGGGATTATATCATCTGCCTGGAGAACCGCTCAGCTGCACGACCGTCTTACAGCATAGGATACCCACTACCGACGATTTACCCATTAATACCAGGGATTACCGTTGGCCCGAGATGACGAAAGAAGAAATAAGTCAACAAATGGAGGAAATGTTGACCAATGGCATAATAATACCATCCGTGTCCCCGTATAATTGTCCTGTATGGGTCGTGCCTTAAAAGGCCGATTCTAAGGGAAATAAACGATAGCGTGTTGTATTTGACTATCGTTCTCTGAATGAAAAAACAATAGCAGATGCATATCCCATTCCCAATATTATCGAGATATTAGATCAATTAGGGGGTGCACAATATTTTTCAGTATTCGATCCAGCATCCGATTTCCATCAGATAGGAGTCAGTCCGGAGGACCGTCATAAAATTGCATTTACCACACCTCGAGGGCATTTCGAGTTCGTAAGAATGCCTTTCGGGCTACGCAATGCTCCCCCCACCTTCCAACGCGCCATGGATCTTACGCTCGGGGGTATACTGGGAAAAGGCGTTTTTGTGTATCTTGACGATATAGTAATATATGCCAAAAATCTTGAAGACCACAGTAAAATTTACAGAGAATTAATAAAACGTTTAGAAGCTGCAAATCTAAAATTACAACCCGATAAATGCGAATTTCTTAAACACGAAGTAGCATATCTCGGTCATATAATAGGGAAAGACGGAGTTAAGCCCGATCCAAAAAAATTAGAAGCTGTCAGAGAATATCCAAGACTCAAGAATATTAAAAATATTCGACAATTTTTGGGACTAACGGGTTATTACAGGAGATTTATCGAAGGCTACGCGAAAATCACAAAACCTTTAACATTGTTACTTAGAAAAGAAACAGAATTTAATTGGCAATCAGAGCAGCAAGAAGCGTTCGAGATACTAAAAAACAAATTATGTACGGCCCCCGTGCTTAAATATCCTGATTTTTTCAAACCATTTATTCTGACCACCGACGCATCGGGCGTCGCGATTGGCGGAATTTTATCTCAGGGAGTAATTAATCATAATCACCCTTGTGCCTATGCATCGAGAGCTCTGAATAAGGCGGAGGAAAAATATGATACATATGAAAAAGAGGCCTTGGCCATAGTATATTGAGTACTACATTACCGCCCCTTTCTGTACGGGCGACGTTTCACTATAGTAACCGATCATAAATCCCTGCTGTGGTTCCAACGAGCCACGGACGGCAATGCAAGAGTTCTAAGATGGCGGTTAAAGCTCGCCGAGTATGAATATGACGTAGTCTACAATGCGGGTAAAACCAACGTTAACGCCGATGCCTTATCAAGAAACCCAGTGGAAAATTATATTATTTCCGACGAGATAATGATAATACGAGCAAATCCAGAAACTGGGAAAAGGGAAAAACCCAAACATGCGCTAACGGAAGCAGATATTTTGACACTATTAGAAGAAGACTCTGAAGAAGACGAGGTGGAAAGGGACGAGTTAAATGAATTAATTCCACTCGAAAATAACGAGCAATACAACTGGTATCGCGAATATGGAGAAAATATTGAAACAAGTGAAATAAATGACAGAGAAATCGATTCTTCTAAAGAGCAAAACGTTGAGAATTTGGAACGAGAAGACGAGAATTTGGAAAGTTTTCATCTCGTTTATACACCCAAAGAGAGTGAGTGCGAACGATCCCATTCTGAAAATACAAGCGTAGAATTCCCGGGGTGCGGCATCTCGTCGGAAACCAGTCTCAAAAATCGTATCGACCGTTCCGAAAAAGGAAAGACAGAGGAAAATAAATCGGGAGATGCACCTCTGGAAAGACAGATCGGAACTCATCTCGAGGAGATAGGAGATGACGACGAGAATTCCTTAGAAACAGAAAATCTTGTAGATTCTCCAGGCTCCGGGAATTACATAAAAAACTTTTTCACAGGTAGCACGGAAAATGCAACCGCTAAATAAATCAGTCCCGTATACCACTTTGAAAACGAGGCTAAAAGAAGTTTGTTCGGAAAGGAAAGTCGTAAAAATCCGCGGCGCGTCGCAGGTAGAAGCGTTAACGGCGACGAGTGAAAACCGGTCGGGAAAAATGGTCCATCCACGAGCCGGGAAAAAGATGGCTCCGACAACAAAAGGTGGGACTCCGACGACGAGGCACTGTGGGCAGAATCACAGAAAAATCGGCAAAACCCTAAAATTGAGTGTTCTCATTTCGTATTTCTATGTATGTCATTTCAAAGACCAGGTATTTGTACGTCCTATTGTAAAAGGACCGGTCCCTACCCTTCGCGGTACTCGACTTACGACAGTCTGAACTCGACCGTTCGAGAGTGAAGAACGTAGCGATTTTGTACGCTGAAATTTTCAATTCGCGCAAAGTGAAATATATTTTGTTCTACGCTACCGATTTCAAATCGGTAAAATGGGAGATAATCTTGAAGGTATGTAGAATATTATCATGTCAAATAGTTTTTTGAAATTTGAAATATTGTATGTATAAAAGAGTGTTCAATGTATGCATTTTAAGCAAGCTTGTAAATTTATTTTTCCAAAAGAAGTATAAAAATAGTTGTGATCCCAGGAGATCCCAGACTTTTGAACATTGTAGCCTATTGATAATGTTATTAAGATTAGAATTTATAAAAAAAATTCTGCAGATTGTTGCATATCTGGCTTTGGGAACCGGAATTCTCATGTCGCGCAACGCTTGGCTTCTTTGTTCAGGCTGGGCGCATAGTCCCCAGCAGGTAAACGTATACCTGCTGGGGACAATAGCCGGTCCTTGTGGAATATAAAATAATTTTCTACCCAGTGATCTATTCGTAAAGAGTCATGATTCATGTAACGGGTGTTCAAAATGTTACAATAATTTATTCTATCATTTACAATTAGATTAAAATTTTTCCCATGAACACATTCATTTTTAGTAAATGTTTATCATACTTGTTTTATTCTAGGTTCACGTGCCATGGATTACACGTGCACTTATCAGGATATTTTTGGAATGATTAAGGAGAAATTTAAATTGTGCCTGGATGAGCAACTTCAGATTTTTGAGGAAAAAATTACTCTTGAGTCATCCGAATCTTTCACGATTGACAACAATGAAAAGGATTCATTAAAAAAATTACTTTGTAATATCAAAAGTAGATGGCTCGAAGTGCACAGAAGCCACGATGCATTTTTAAAAAAAAATGAAAAATGGTTGCAAACTTCAATAACTATTTTGGTAATTAATTTTATTGATGTTTCGAAAACTCGAGTTATGGGTCAAGATGTATAGTATAACGCTCGCGCTATTTTTTTCAGAATTGTACGAAACCAATTGGAGAGCCATCAACTTCAGGTGTATCTGGGCGACCTCGAAAATTGAGTTTCGAAGAGTCGAGTGAACGTACCAAGAAAAGAAGGGCTTTAGAAGTCAGTGAAAAGCATTGCGTGGAGGAATTAAGTTTGGCCACCAGGATGAGACTCAGTTCTGCAGGATTAAACAATGCTGCCACTATTTTAAAAAACATCACAACAAAATCTCCCTTAAGAGCTGCGAGATGCCGAACAGCATATGAATCGTCGATAGATCCACGGCTAGTTGAGATGTCTGGAGATGAAGCACTGATAGATTTTGTAAATGCAAAACTAACAAAACAGCAATACATAGACATCAGGCGAAGTGAAATTACAGTCTTTGATTGATCACACTTGCGACAGAATTCTAAAGTTGCAAACTGACTTGATTAACTCTTTGCGCCCTGAAGAATCGAAGAATTTAAGACTAATTTGTAAATGGGGTTGTGATGGAAGCTCTGGGCACAGTGAATACAAACAAAAGTTTACGAATGCTGAGAGTTCTGATGCGAGTATATTTTTAACGTCTTTAGCTCCATTGCAAATTTTAGGATCGGATATCTCAAAAAAAGAATTCGTCCTTTGGAAAAATCCCAGGCCCTCATCTCCACGGTATTGTCGCCCTATTAGAATTCAATTTTTAAAAGAAACTGTGTCGTCAACGATTCAGGAACGGCAACACGTTGATAATCAGATCGAGTCTCTCACCCCTTTTACGACATTTATTGACGGGAAGGAAGTTACTGTTAAATACGAGCTGTATTTCACTATGATTGACGGCAAAGTTTGCAACTCCGTGACAAATACAAAATCCGCAATGCGTTGCTATATATGCAATCTCACATCATCGCAATTTAATGACATAGAGCTGATGAAAACTGTAGACGTTGACAGAACTCGACTCGAACTTGGATTATCAACGTTGCATGCGTGGATCCGTTTTTTTGAGTGCTTCTTGCACATCGGCTATAAAATCGGTGTTCACAAGTGGCAAACTCGAAAAGATGAAGAAAAAAAAGTAGTTGCTGAGCGAAAACGAGTTATTCAAGCCGCATTCAAGAAAGAGTTGCATCTTGATGTTGATAAACCGAAACAAGGGTTTGGTAGCAGTAACGACGGAAACACTGCGCGACGTTTTTTCGAAAATACTCAAATTTCATCAAGAATTTTGGGTTTAGACGAGAATATTATGAAAAGATTCCACATAATATTGCAAGTTCTTTCAAGTGGCTTTGCCGTAAATGTAACTGCTTTCTAACAATATAGTCTTGAAACCGCCGAAATGTTCGTAACTTTGTATTCTTGGTACTGCATGCCAACTACGGTTCACAAAGTTTTGATTCACGGTCCTTTGATAATTGAATGGTCCCCGCTTCCTATCGGGCAAATGTCAGAAGACGCACAGGAAGCCCGTAACAAGGATATTAAAAAATATCGCGAGTGTTTTGCTCGAAAACACTCGAGAACAGCGACCATGCAAGACGTTTTCAATCGACTCCTCTTAACTTCAGATCCGTACATATCGAGCATGGGTAAGCAGTATCCGAAAAAAGCAAAAAGTTTATCACCAGAAGCATTGCAACTTTTGCTCTGTACCGATAGTTCTCGCGATAAGTATGGTTTAGGTGAATTAATGGAATACACGAGTGACGAATCAGAATCCACCAATTCCTCTGACGACGGCGATCGCGATTCCGACGCTGACGATTATGATTAATATTGAAATCAGGAATAATTATTAATAATTAATATCATTATTATTATTATTAATTATTAATTATTCTATGTAACGCACGTATTATTTTCGATAAAATTTAATTCGTTAAGTGTCGATTGCTGTTTCAAATGTATTAAGCAATAAAATTCGTTAAAAATGATTTATAACTAATTTTCCGAAATTATTTGAAAACTTTCCCTCACTTCCAGACAATCGTTTTGTTTTCCCCAAATCTCATTCAAAATTTATAAATAACAACCTTCAAAACACAAATATTGATTTCTGATAGCAAAAGTTGCTTATGAGTAAGATAAAAATATATTTTCGGTTCGCCATTTTGTCTTTTTTTCGAAATTTTGATTCAGGATTTTCAATAAGTGACTTTTAAACCGCAAATTTACCGATCCCTACACAAATCGGATGCTTTTCAGTAATGCAGATAGTCACTTCCGGTCCGACATTTTGTTTTTTCGAAATTTTGATTAGAGATTTTCAATAAGTGACTTTTAAACCGCAAATTTACCGACCCCTACTCAAATCGGATTCTTTTTAGTAACGCAGATAGTCACTTCCGGTCCGCCATTTTGTTTTTTCGAAATTTTGATTCAAGATTCTCAATAAGTGACTTTTAAACCGCAAATTTACCGATCTCTACTCAAATCGGATGCTTTTTAGTAACGCAGATAGTCACTTCCGGTCTGCCATTTTGTTTTTTCAAAATTCGGATTTGAGATTTTGAATCAGTGACTTTTAAACCGCTAATTCACCGATCCCTACTCAAATCGGATTCTTTTTAGTAACGCAGATAGTCACTTCCGGTCCGCCATTTTGTTTTTTCGAAATTTTGATTCCAGATTTGAAATCAGCGAGGTTAAAAACTTAAGAATCACCATTGCATTTTTCAGTACGCACATCGGCCTAGTTTTGCCGATTTTTCTGTGAATCTACCCACAGTGCGAGGATCCAATAGGCCCCATGCAGGGGAAGAAAAAGAGGCTGCGGCGCCGACGAATAAAACCCGTGGAAAGTGACTCTGACACTCCAGACGATCTCGAAGAAAATGCAACCGAGCACACGGAGAGCGACGAATGCCCTCTCCCCTCAACTCAACACGTGGGTCCTCTACCTGGGCATGATGCCACACCCTGCTCCGACATCGAGCAGTCCCGAGATTTATTGCACACTCGAAAAGACAATTTGACCTATTTCAACTTGGTTAAGGGTCAACCTTTGGACGTAGGGGCCACCTTACTAAAGGAAAATGATAATTATTTACCGAATAAGAAATTAAAATTGAACCAAGCACAGACTATAAAAAAGGGAACGAAATTCTATATAGCATTGCCTATCTCTGAAAATAACAAAGAAAGCCCCACGATAATACTCGAAAATATTAAACAAACTTTAGCGTCTTGTAAAAATTTGATTGAAAAATTGAACTTAGCAACAATCAGTATTGCAAAATCACAATACATATGTAATATTCCGTGGGAAGACATTTTGGATCAGTTGAAGAACATACTAGCATCTGGTGATTTAAAAATAATCGTTTGTAATGGGCTTGTGCGTCAACCACCCTCAGATTTGCAAAAAGAAATTATCCAAGAAATGCACAGTTCACCTACAGGTGGACATGGAGGAGTAAGTAAGACGTATAATCGAATCAGACATAATTATTACTGGAAAAATTTAAAATCAGACGTACAACAATATACACAACGTTGCTTACAATGCCAATTAAAAAAATTAGTCCGAGTAAAAACAAAACAACCAATGATGATTACTGATACTCCTGCTGCAGCTTTTGATAAAATTGCCATGGATATTGTTGGACCACTGACAAAAACTCAGAAAAACAACGAGTATATTTTGACTATACAGGATCAACTGACGAAATTTTCTATGGCGATTCCCGTACCAAATTCCACAGCAGTAACAATTGCAGAAGCATTCGTAAAAAGATTTATTTGCAATTTCGGGGCACCGAAAGCCGTTTTAACCGATCAAGGTAGTAATTTCTTGAACGATTTCTTTAGGCAAATCGCAAAATTATTTGAAATTCGCAAAATAAGAACTACAGCATTCTATCCGCAATCTAACGGATCATTAGAAAGATCCCATCATGAACTTGGCGAATATTTAAAACATTACACTTGCGAAGAACTCAATTGGGACGAATGGATCGAATTAGCAATATTTAATTACAATACAAACGTACATGAAGGAACGAAACATGCTCCTTACGAAATGGTATTTGGGAAAATTGCTAGAACCCCCTCGAATTTACCCCTCGGCGATGCAGATAAAATAGCCACGTACGACGGGTATTTAATTACACTCATTACCCAAATTCACGAAATTCAACAAAATGACCGCGACAATTTGATTAGAGCCAAAGAAAAGGCAAAGGTTATACATGATAAAAAAATCAACCCAGTTCAATTCAAGGTTGGTGAACCGGTATTTTTGCTCAAAGGACCGAAACCCGGAAAGTTGGTAGATCAATATACTGGGCCACACGAAATAATGAAAATTTTAGCCAATGGTAATATCAGAATAAATATAAAGAAAAATACCAGCATAGTACATCCCAATCGATTACGCAAGTCACATATCCCTATTACCAACTCATGAGTTAAAATCTCTTTTACAGGGAAATATCGGGATAAGGAAAAAAAGAAATACTATTCCGTCTTTTTGAAGAAATCGAAAAGACAAAAAGAGCTACACAGAAAATATTCTGCAAAAAAAAAAACTTTACTATATCAACTATAGATAAAGATACTAGCGTAAATAAAATAAGGAGAAGAAAATTATTCTTGTCATAGGTTATATTTAGATAACACTTGGGTCATCATTAAATTAAAGGTGTAATAAACATCTTCTTCTTTCTTAAAGGCTTACATACAGTTGGAAGGCTTTAAAAAGACGGATTTTCAAGAATTTTTTTCGCACAGACTATTCAATCTATTAATTTAAAAATTAGTGTACATATTATAATAACCTTATAATATATTAACATATTTTTTATTTGTAAAAATAATCATCGCGAATGTTGCTATCGCCGATAGTAGTAAGGTACAGGGATAGGGAGACTGGGTCCTTCCCCCACCCCTCTCCCTCTGGCCCCGCCCCCTCCCTGCCAGGCCCCACCCCCCACCACTTTGGGCCTCATGGTCGTCTGTGATTGGCCCCCCACCCCTTAGCCACGCCCCCTACCCCCACCATCTGGAAATTTTCCGAGCGCTGATTGCTCCCTATACTGGTCACCCACCCCCACCAGAGTGGCGCAGACGGATTGGGGGTGGTACCCCACCAAAATTTCCCGAGCGCTGATTGGTCCCTATACTGGTCACCCCGCCCCCTAAAAATTTCCCGAGCGCTGATTGGTCCTTATACTGGTCAACCCGCCCCCTCAAAATTCCCCCGAGCGCTGATTGGGCCCCGTACTGGCTGCCTCACCCCCTGAGAATTTCCCGAGCGGTGATTGTCCCTATACTGGTCGACCCGCACCCTCAAAATTTCCCGAGCGCTGATTGGTCCCCGTACTGGTCGCCTCACCCCCTCAGAATTTCCCGAGCAGTGATTGGTCCCCGTACTGGTCACTTGTCCGGTATAGCGCACTATATGGGGCCTCACACCCTCGCAAATTTCTCGAGCGCTGATTGATCCCTACACTGGGCCACCACCCTCGCCAGAAGCGGCGTGCAAGCACGTGCCTTGGCAGCCACGTGACTAGAGTTTCCTCGGATATCTTACAGTCGGTAAAACGGTTCTTTTTTTATTGTCGGTCGGTAAATACCGTATATCGGTAAGTTATCTTCTTAACCGTATTTTATAGGAGAAAGGTTATGTGTAATAGACGATACAGGTTAATTTCGTTTAAACGTTTATATTCATTTATTCATAATTACCCGTAGACATGTTGAAACAGAGTACATGGTGAGTATGTGTAATTTATACAAAAGCGACAGTGTTTTATATTTTAACTTGTCATCTCTTTAAGTTTTATACCAGACCTTTTGAACTCGCTTTTTATAAATGGACCGCATAATACAGTTACCTCCAAAAATCTAATTCCGAAGTAATTTTCTGCGCACGAAGAATCCATCCGAACTCTTACAGTCTCTTTTATCGATATATGATTATTTTTTATAAGCTCTTCGACGCACGCTTCATCGATATTTTTATGTTT
Organism: Alloplasta piceator; assembly: GCA_946863875.1. Lineage (NCBI taxonomy): Eukaryota > Metazoa > Arthropoda > Insecta > Hymenoptera > Ichneumonidae > Alloplasta > Alloplasta piceator. The sequence goes on from OX333074.1 coordinate 26,561,806, forward strand.
CTCGTATGACGATACATGGACAAACAATTTAGAACATAGAAGCTCTGTTGATAAAAAACGGTGCATGATTGTACGTTACGGAGGAAAAAGAAAACCCGCTCATAGTGCTGGAAACGCAGTCGCAATAGCAATAGCAATAGCAACGTGGGAAAACGAAGATCGAAAGGCGAAATCAGACATGATTTTATAAATAAATTCAAGCGAATTGATGCAGATAAAAATTTGCGTTACATCAAATGAGGTATGGGTTAAATACTACCAAAAAGATTAACGTTGCATCGGATGGACGATAACGATGACTTTAGAAATCATCTTCGAAAATTTTTCGACACATTAGATAAACTGAACTAAGTGTCTATGGGCATCAATCCAGATTTATTAAGAATTATATTATTATATAGTCTTCCTTTGCGTTTTAAGCATTTTCGTCGCGCAATCGAGTGGCGCAGTAAATTTCTGACTCCAGAAGAGACAAAAAATCGTTGAAAAGGCAGATGCTCGAAAAACGGTACATACATCATTTCATCGGAAGCAATGATTGCGAACGAACATTTTATCAAAAAATGAAATAAAAATTCGACGAGCGTTAGAACAGACATGAAACAAAAGGAGCCGTTTAAATTCAAGTGCCATCGATGTGGAAAGAAAGGTCACATAAGTAAATTGCAACAACGCGAATACAGCGGAAAGCTTTTTAGTTTTTACGCAAAATAAAAAACTTCTCAGCAAGCTTTCGAAGCGAAATCGAAAAGTCTTGACGAAGACTGATATCTTGATAGCTCATGCACTTTGCATTTATGTAAAGATGAAGAAAATTCAATTACGATTACTGAAACGAAAAATCAAAAATTGAATCTCGCTAATAATTCTTCGACAGATATAAAATTTCGAAAAACTGTTACGATTGCAAGCAAATTTAAAAAAAAATCCACGAATCTGAAGTTGCACGATGCTCTCTATTTACCAGATTTACAAACGAATTTATTATTAGTAAGATAACTGATCATGGATACGACGTGATTTTCAAAAAAAAAACCAAGCCTCTGTTGTCAACAAAGGCGGAAATGCGATTTCGCAGGTGGGCAGAACTGGTGAAAGAAAAGGATGCCGTTGATAACTTGGTGACAGAATCGCCGTACGAAGCAACCGATAATTTGCATTGCCGGATGGGACATATGAATATGCATGATCTCGTAAGCGGACATAAAACTGGAGCGGTTCTAGGAATGAAGCTGGGTGAAGCAAAAGAAAATTTAAATTGCGATATTTATTTTCGCGGAAAGATGATAAGATTTTTATGCGTCATGAAGAACATTTCCGAAGAAAACGGAAGGAAGTTCCAAACTTTTTAAAAATCGTACATTCGGACATATGTGGACTAATGAGAGTCGCGTCGAATGGAAATGCGCGATACTTCGTCATTTTCATAAATGACTAATCGAAATGGTGCGAAGTGCGAATGATTAAAACGAAAGATGGAATTTTGTAATCTTCTTAAAGAATATAATGCGATCGCGGTAATGCAAACGGAAAAGAAAATCAAACTCCAGGAAACCAACGACGGTAAGGAATACATGAGCAAAAATATGGAAGATCTCTTAAGAGAAAATGGAATTCGAAGACCCTTAACTGTAACTTACTTTAATTCCTGAGTCGTAGCCTTAATTCGGGAGTCAGGCAACGAAAAACTCGACGCTCGATCAAAAGAAGGAATTTTCGTTGGTTATTCGGAGACATCAAAAGCATACAGAGTACGGATAACGGAAGAATAAAAAATCGTTATTACGCTAGATGGAAATTCAAGTTCAAAGAACTTGAACGACGAAACTCAAGACGAGCTCAAAGAAAATTCGTTTGAAAGAAATAATGACGAGTCCATTATTCTTGAAAAACACAAGGAATCTCGAAAGTTAGAGAAATCGAATTCTCATTGAAAGGAATTGAGAATAATTCGCTTGAAGCGCCGCTGAATCAAATCGGAGAATACAACAATGAAAATATCGAAAATAACAACGAAGATTTTGAAGAAGAAGAAGAAAGCAGAGAAGAAGACTGCCAGGAATACGAAACGAGAGAAGCACCGAGACGAGGTCAAGGAAGACCAAATAAAATAATGACTGGATTAAGAGGGAGGCCGCGAAAGGAGTATCAAATGGTTAATGCAATAAAAGAAAACCCAAACGTAAAGACGGGTACCGAATGTGTTTTTTGTATTGCAGAAACCTCAATTTGCAAAGTTGTCAACAGTGCCGATTCAGGTGAATGGTTCCGAGTTATGGCAGCGGACTAAAATCAATTATGACAAATGATACGTAGAACGTAGTCGATCCGCCAAAAAATCAGGAAGTCGTTGGAAGTCACGTGATTCTGTGAAATAAATATAATTCAGATCGAACGTTAGAGAAAAAGGTGAGGATTGTTGCAAAAGGATTTTCTCAACATTCCGAAATCGATTTTATCAAAACTTTCGCACCGGTGACTGGACTCTGCTTGATTCGAATAATGACGGCTTTACTTGTCAAGTTCGACATGAACATTTAACAATTCGATGTCACAATAGCTCATGTAAACGGTATGTTAGAGGAAAATATTTACATGGAAGTTCCTGAAAGCCCTAACAAAATTTTGGAAGAGATTATTCGTACTGGAAAGTCGTCCAGCAGAATCGGCAATGCCGCACGAGTTATGTTAAAAGAACTAGAAGTAGGCAACGGTTTGTCTTCTCCAGAAGGCATTTTATGGCCACATTAAGCAGATCGTTGATGGCACGTACGATTGGCAGAAGAAGTAAAGAAATTCAAATTGATTCAATCAAACGAGAATCCTTGCGTCTTCTATCAACAATCCAAAAACGAAATACTCATAATGACGGAATATGTTGATTACATTTTGGACACACCACGGAATCAAAACATGATTAAGGAACTTACAAATTATTTGTCAAAAAGTTTCGAGATGAAACATGTTGACAATATAAAATACTGTCTTGGTATAGAATTTTTACGAAACAATAACGGAGCAGCGATGCATAAACGAGGATACATAAAAGGTATACTCGATCGATATAAGATCAATAAATCTTGAATTTCGACAAGCCCCGATGGATCTCTGAACAAAACTACAAAAGAACGAAGATTCGACAAATCAAAAGATATGCAAACAGCGGTACAGAGAATCGATTAGGTTTCTAATGTATCATGCCGTATGTACTAGACCAGATATAGCTTACGCTGTAATTTATTCAAGTCAATTCAATTTATGGTACGACGAAACTGTTTGGACTGCGGCGAATCAAGTGTTGCGATCTTTACGAGAAACGTCGAATCTTGGCCTAATGTTGAAGAAAACTAAAAAAATCTTTTGAAGGGTACGTCGATAAAGATTGGGGGAATCGTATCATAGATAGAAGATCATACACCGAGCTTACATTTATCCTCGGGGAATGTCTCGTTACTTGGGAATCACGAAAATAACCGACTGTCGCGTTATCCTCGACGGAAGGAGAATAAATGGTTCTTAATGAAGCTGCAAAGGACACCATGTATCTTCAGAGATTATTGAAAGTATATGGATACAATAAAATGTCGAAATTAAAACTTTTTAGCGACAATTGTAGTGCACGAAAACACGCAAAGAATTCAATTTTCCACAATCGTACTAAACATATTGAAATCCATCATTATTTTGTCCGGGAAGTAATCGAGATTTCGAAGTGGAATATATTGCAGCAAACGATACGGCTGCTGATGTGCTCACTGAAGGACTTCTGGGCCCGTAATATTGCAAATGTCTCGATATTCCTGGAATAAATAACGTTTAGTTCTCAAAATTAATTTTCGTCATCATCTCGAAAGGGGGTATTGGATAGAACTCATTTGTTAATTGATTGAGATCGTGTTTTGTTATTTTAGCTACCTCATCTATTACTCTGAAATAAAGCGTCGATCTGTCAACACGTCTTACGATATCTTATGGAATCAAATATCCAAACATTCATTATTAAATGCAGGGATATTAAAACCAATATTTTGTCATCTCTTTGAGTTCTATAATAATTCTTTTCAGTTCATTTGTGATAAATCGAACGGATAAGAATGTTACCTCTAAAAATACAATTCCGAAGTAATTATCCGTGAAAGAAGAGTACCCAAACTTTTGCAGTCTCTTTTATCGATCTATGATTATTTTTATAAGATCTTTTACGCATGCTTCATCAATATTTTCATACTTCTCGTTTGAATGCCCGCAAAGTCCGAAACATTTTAAAAATGCAACTATTTCCAACTCCCGTCTTTCAGAAATTACAAATGAACATCGAATAACAGATGCATAGCTTACGCAAGATCTATATAAAATTTAAAATTTTACAAATTATGTATGATTTTGATTCAACTTATACGATGGGCTTTACACTCTTTTAATTTATCGGCGTTTCATGCACAAAAGATTTTTTAAATTTTTCAAACGATTAATATGGATCGGTGACCTGCAACAATTGTATTGTATAGTGTAAAAAATATGTTCTTCACGATGAAATTTATTCCAACGCAATTGACCCTCCGGAGGGTCATCGTTTCAGACATTCCTTGTGAAGTCTTGACAAATCGTCTTTTTTCCGAATGCGTTTTACGATCAAAGGTGTTTTTTTTTTCATTAAACAATTTGATTTTACAATAAAAATATCTCATTTGTGTAATAATATCGTTACGGGGTATAATAGAAGGGCATTACTAAACTTGGGTTTGAATAAACCAACATTGACGGTACATAATCTCTTCTCGTCTATCGCTGATACATGCACATGAGTACTTTGACGATTTTTCTGGCGATTGATGAAAATCTGTGACTACCAACATTGTGTTTTCTACTATGAAAAAATGTGCTCGCCACAATGAAATTTATTCCAATGCGAGTGACCCTGCGGAGGACTTTCATTCCGGGCATTCTTTGCGAGGTCTCGACAAATCGTTTTTCATAATAATGTGTTTCGTATGTACAAAAGTGTTTTTGTTGAAAGAATGTGATCTTTCAATAAAAAAACATGTCTTTTGTATGATAATATAGTTTCGGTTGACCCTGTGGAGGATCTTCGTTTCGGGCATTCTTTGCGAGGCCGCGCAACATGTCTTGTGCACGCGAGATTTTTTGGCACCGCTTGTAACTGTCAATAAGAACCAGTGCCCTGCAACGGATGTGTTTTCTTTGGTGAAAAAAGTGCTCTTTACGATGAAATTTATTTCAACGCAATTGACCCTGCGGAGGACCTTCGTTTTGGGCATTCTTTGCGAGACGGCCCAAGATGTTTCATGTACAAGACTTCTTTGGCAATTTTTCTACCTATCAATAAGAATGAGTGACCTGCAACAACTGTGTTTTCTTGTGTGAAAAACGTCTTCATTATGATGAAATTTATTCCAACGCGATCGAACTTGCGGAGGGGCTTCGGTTCAGGCTCTCTATGCGAGGCCGCACAAGATATTTCATGCACACTAGTCTTTGGCAATTCTTCTACCTATTAATAAGGACCAATGACCTGCCATGATTGCTTTTCTTTTGTAAAAAAAAATGTGCTCTTTACGATTAAATTTGTTCCAATGCAATTGACCCTACTGAGGGCCTTAGTCTCCAACTTTCTTTGCGAGGTCTCGGCAAATCATCTTCTTTCCAAATGCATTTTTTCGTGCGAAGGTTTTTCTTCATGAAAACATGTAACTTTTGAATTTGAATAATAAACATAACTCTTGTATAATAATATTGTTTTAGGTTTCAATAGATTCGAGGTACTAAATTCCGGTTTGAAAATCCAACATTGACGGTTCGCTCTTTTCGTCAATGTTGGTTTTTTCAAACCGGAATTTAGTACCTCGAATCTATTGAAACCTAAAACAATATTATTATACAAGAGTTATGTTTATTATTCAAATTCAAAAGTTACATGTTTTCATGAAGAAAAACCTTCGCACGAAAAAATGCATTTGGAAAGAAGATGATTTGCCGAGACCTCGCAAAGAAAGTTGGAGACTAAGGCCCTCAGTAGGGTCAATTGCATTGGAACAAATTTAATCGTAAAGAGCACATTTTTTTTTACAAAAGAAAAACAATCATGGCAGGTCATTGGTCCTTATTAATAGGTAGAAGAATTGCCAAAGACTAGTGTGCATGAAATATCTTGTGCGGCCTCGCATAGAGAGCCTGAACCGAAGCCCCTCCGCAAGTTCGATCGCGTTGGAATAAATTTCATCATAATGAAGACGTTTTCCACACAAGAAAACACAGTTGTTGCAGGTCACTCATTCTTATTGATAGGTAGAAAAATTGCCAAAGAAGTCTTGTACATGAAACATCTTGGGCCGTCTCGCAAAGAATGCCCAAAACGAAGGTCCTCCGCAGGGTCAATTGCGTTGAAATGAATTTCATCGTAAAGAGCACTTTTTTCACCAAAGAAAACACATCCGTTGCAGGGCACTGGTTCTTATTGACAGTTACAAGCGGTGCCAAAAAATCTCGCGTGCACAAGACATGTTGCGCGGCCTCGCAAAGAATGCCCGAAACGAAGATCCTCCACAGGGTCAACCGAAACTATATTATCATACAAAAGACATGTTTTTTTATTGAAAGATCACATTCTTTCAACAAAAACACTTTTGTACATACGAAACACATTATTATGAAAAACGATTTGTCGAGACCTCGCAAAGAATGCCCGGAATGAAAGTCCTCCGCAGGGTCACTCGCATTGGAATAAATTTCATTGTGGCGAGCACATTTTTTCATAGTAGAAAACACAATGTTGGTAGTCACAGATTTTCATCAATCGCCAGAAAAATTGTCAAAGTACTCATGTGCATGTATCAGCGATAGACGAGAAGAGATTATGTACCGTCAATGTTGGTTTATTCAAACCCAAGTTTAGTAATGCCCTTCTATTATACCCCGTAACGATATTATTACACAAATGAGATATTTTTATTGTAAAATCAAATTGTTTAATGAAAAAAAAAACACCTTTGATCGTAAAACGCATTCGGAAAAAAGACGATTTGTCAAGACTTCACAAGGAATGTCTGAAACGATGACCCTCCGGAGGGTCAATTGCGTTGGAATAAATTTCATCGTGAAGAACATATTTTTTACACTATACAATACAATTGTTGCAGGTCACCGATCCATATTAATCGTTTGAAAAATTTTAAAAATCTTTTGTGCATGAAACGCCGATAAATTAAAAGAGTGTAAAGCCCATCGTATAAGTTGAATCAAAATCATACATAATTTGTAAAATTTTAAATTTTATATAGATCTTGCGTAAGCTATGCATCTGTTATTCGATGTTCATTTGTAATTTCTGAAAGACGGGAGTTGGAAATAGTTGCATTTTTGAAATGTTTCGGACTTTGCGGGCATTCAAACGAGAAGTATGAAAATATTGATGAAGCATGCGTAAAAGATCTTATAAAAATAATCATAGATCGATAAAAGAGACTGCAAAAGTTTGGGTACTCTTCTTTCACGGATAATTACTTCGGAATTGTATTTTTGGAGGTAACATTCTTATCCGTTCGATTTATCACAAATGAACTGAAAAGATCTATTATAGAACTCAAAGAGATGACAAAATATTGGTTTTAATATCCCTGCATTTAATAATGAATGTTTGGATATTTGATTCCATAAGATATCGTAAGACGTGTTGACAGATCGACGCTTTATTTCAGAGTAATAGATGAGGTAGCTAAAATAACAAAACACGATCTCAATCAATTAACAAATGAGTTCTATCCAATACCCCCTTTCGAGATGATGACGAAAATTAATTTTGAGAACTAAACGTTATTCATTCCAGGAATATCGAGACATTTGCAATATTACGGGCCCAGAAGTCCTTCAGTGAGCACATCAGCAGCCGTATCGTTTGCTGCAATATATTCCACTTCGAAATCTCGATTACTTCCCGGACAAAATAATGATGGATTTCAATATGTTTAGTACGATTGTGGAAAATTGAATTCTTTGCGTGTTTTCGTGCACTACAATTGTCGCTAAAAAGTTTTAATTTCGACATTTTATTGTATCCATATACTTTCAATAATCTCTGAAGATACATGGTGTCCTTTGCAGCTTCATTAAGAACCATTTATTCTCCTTCCGTCGAGGATAACGCGACAGTCGGTTATTTTCGTGATTCCCAAGTAACGAGACATTCCCCGAGGATAAATGTAAGCTCGGTGTATGATCTTCTATCTATGATACGATTCCCCCAATCTTTATCGACGTACCCTTCAAAAGATTTTTTTAGTTTTCTTCAACATTAGGCCAAGATTCGACGTTTCTCGTAAAGATCGCAACACTTGATTCGCCGCAGTCCAAACAGTTTCGTCGTACCATAAATTGAATTGACTTGAATAAATTACAGCGTAAGCTATATCTGGTCTAGTACATACGGCATGATACATTAGAAACCTAATCGATTCTCTGTACCGCTGTTTGCATATCTTTTGATTTGTCGAATCTTCGTTCTTTTGTAGTTTTGTTCAGAGATCCATCGGGGCTTGTCGAAATTCAAGATTCATTGATCTTATATCGATCGAGTATACCTTTTATGTATCCTCGTTTATGCATCGCTGCTCCGTTATTGTTTCGTAAAAATTCTATACCAAGACAGTATTTTATATTGTCAACATGTTTCATCTCGAAACTTTTTGACAAATAATTTGTAAGTTCCTTAATCATGTTTTGATTCCGTGGTGTGTCCAAAATGTAATCAACATATTCCGTCATTATGAGTATTTCGTTTTTGGATTGTTGATAGAAGACGCAAGGATTCTCGTTTGATTGAATCAATTTGAATTTCTTTACTTCTTCTGCCAATCGTACGTGCCATCAACGATCTGCTTAATGTGGCCATAAAATGCCTTCTGGAGAAGACAAACCGTTGCCTACTTCTAGTTCTTTTAACATAACTCGTGCGGCATTGCCGATTCTGCTGGACGACTTTCCAGTACGAATAATCTCTTCCAAAATTTTGTTAGGGCTTTCAGGAACTTCCATGTAAATATTTTCCTCTAACATACCGTTTACATGAGCTATTGTGACATCGAATTGTTGAATGTTCATGTCGAACTTGACAAGTAAAGCCGTCATTATTCGAATCAAGCAGAGTCCAGTCACCGGTGCGAAAGTTTTGATAAAATCGATTTCGGAATGTTGAGAAAATCCTTTTGCAACAATCCTCACCTTTTTCTCTAACGTTCGATCTGAATTATATTTATTTCACAGAATCACGTGACTTCCAACGACTTCCTGATTTTTTGGCGGATCGACTACGTTCTACGTATCATTTTTCATAATTGATTTTAGTCCGCTGCCATAACTCGGAACCATTCACCTGAATCGGCACTGTTGACAACTTTGCAAATTGAGGTTTCTGCAATACAAAAAACACATTCGGTACCCGTCTTTACGTTTGGGTTTTCTTTTATTGCATTAACCATTTGATACTCCTTTCGCGGCCTCCCTCTTAATCCAGTCATTATTTTATTTGGTCTTCCTTGACCTCGTCTCGGTGCTTCTCTCGTTTCGTATTCCTGGCAGTCTTCTTCTCTGCTTTCTTCTTCTTCTTTAAAATCTTCGTTGTTATTTTCGATATTTTCATTGTTGTATTCTCCGATTTGATTCAGCGGCGCTTCAAGCGAATTATTCTCAATTCCTTTCAATGAGAATTCGATTTCTCTAACTTTCGAGATTCCTTGTGTTTTTCAAGAATAATGGACTCGTCATTATTTCTTTCAAACGAATTTTCTTTGAGCTCGTCTTGAGTTTCGTCGTTCAAGTTCTTTGAACTTGAATTTCCATCTAGCGTAATAACGATTTTTTATTCTTCCGTTATCCGTACTCTGTATGCTTTTGATGTCTCCGAATAACCAACGAAAATTCCTTCTTTTGATCGAGCGTCGAGTTTTTCGTTGCCTGACTCCCGAATTAAGGCTACGACTCAGGAATTAAAGTAAGTTACAGTTAAGGGTCTTCGAATTCCATTTTCTCTTAAGAGATCTTCCATATTTTTGCTCATGTATTCCTTACCGTCGTTGGTTTCCTGGAGTTTGATTTTCTTTTCCGTTTGCATTACCGCGATCGCATTATATTCTTTAAGAAGATTACAAAATTCCATCTTTCGTTTTAATCATTCGCACTTCGCACCATTTCGATTAGTCATTTATGAAAATGACGAAGTATCGCGCATTTCCATTCGACGCGACTCTCATTAGTCCACATATGTCCGAATGTACGATTTTTAAAAAGTTTGGAACTTCCTTCCGTTTTCTTCGGAAATGTTCTTCATGACGCATAAAAATCTTATCATCTTTCCGCGAAAATAAATATCGCAATTTAAATTTTCTTTTGCTTCACCCAGCTTCATTCCTAGAACCGCTCCAGTTTTATGTCCGCTTACGAGATCATGCATATTCATATGTCCCATCCGGCAATGCAAATTATCGGTTGCTTCGTACGGCGATTCTGTCACCAAGTTATCAACGGCATCCTTTTCTTTCACCAGTTCTGCCCACCTGCGAAATCGCATTTCCGCCTTTGTTGACAACAGAGGCTTGGTTTTTTTTTTGAAAATCACGTCGTATCCATGATCAGTTATCTTACTAATAATAAATTCGTTTGTAAATCTGGTAAATAGAGAGCATCGTGCAACTTCAGATTCGTGGATTTTTTTTTAAATTTGCTTGCAATCGTAACAGTTTTTCGAAATTTTATATCTGTCGAAGAATTATTAGCGAGATTCAATTTTTGATTTTTCGTTTCAGTAATCGTAATTGAATTTTCTTCATCTTTACATAAATGCAAAGTGCATGAGCTATCAAGATATCAGTCTTCGTCAAGACTTTTCGATTTCGCTTCGAAAGCTTGCTGAGAAGTTTTTTATTTTGCGTAAAAACTAAAAAGCTTTCCGCTGTATTCGCGTTGTTGCAATTTACTTATGTGACCTTTCTTTCCACATCGATGGCACTTGAATTTAAACGGCTCCTTTTGTTTCATGTCTGTTCTAACGCTCGTCGAATTTTTATTTCATTTTTTGATAAAATGTTCGTTCGCAATCATTGCTTCCGATGAAATGATGTATGTACCGTTTTTCGAGCATCTGCCTTTTCAACGATTTTTTGTCTCTTCTGGAGTCAGAAATTTACTGCGCCACTCGATTGCGCGACGAAAATGCTTAAAACGCAAAGGAAGACTATATAATAATATAATTCTTAATAAATCTGGATTGATGCCCATAGACACTTAGTTCAGTTTATCTAATGTGTCGAAAAATTTTCGAAGATGATTTCTAAAGTCATCGTTATCGTCCATCCGATGCAACGTTAATCTTTTTGGTAGTATTTAACCCATACCTCATTTGATGTAACGCAAATTTTTATCTGCATCAATTCGCTTGAATTTATTTATAAAATCATGTCTGATTTCGCCTTTCGATCTTCGTTTTCCCACGTTGCTATTGCTATTGCTATTGCGACTGCGTTTCCAGCACTATGAGCGGGTTTTCTTTTTCCTCCGTAACGTACAATCATGCACCGTTTTTTATCAACAGAGCTTCTATGTTCTAAATTGTTTGTCCATGTATCGTCATACGAGAAACATAAAAATATCGATGAAGCGTGCGTCGAAGAGCTTATAAAAAATAATCATATATCGATAAAAGAGACTGTAAGAGTTCGGATGGATTCTTCGTGCGCAGAAAATTACTTCGGAATTAGATTTTTGGAGGTAACTGTATTATGCGGTCCATTTATAAAAAGCGAGTTCAAAAGGTCTGGTATAAAACTTAAAGAGATGACAAGTTAAAATATAAAACACTGTCGCTTTTGTATAAATTACACATACTCACCATGTACTCTGTTTCAACATGTCTACGGGTAATTATGAATAAATGAACATAAACGTTTAAACGAAATTAACCTGTATCGTCTATTACACATAACCTTTCTCCTATAAAATACGGTTAAGAAGATAACTTACCGATATACGGTATTTACCGACCGACAATAAAAAAGAACCGTTTTACCGACTGTAAGATATCCGAGGAAACTCTGGTCACGTGGCTGCCAAGGCACGTGCTTGCACGCCGCTTCTGGCGAGGGTGGTGGCCCAGTGTAGGGATCAATCAGCGCTCGGGAAATTTGCGAGGGTGTGAGGCCCCATATAGTGCGCTATACCGGACAAGTGACCAGTACGGGGACCAATCACTGCTCGGGAAATTCTGAGGGGGTGAGGCGACCAGTACGGGGACCAATCAGCGCTCGGGAAATTTTGAGGGTGCGGGTCGACCAGTATAGGGACCAATCACCGCTCGGGAAATTCTCAGGGGGTGAGGCAGCCAGTACGGGGCCCAATCAGCGCTCGGGGAATTTTGAAGGGGCGGGTTGACCAGTATAGGGACCAATCAGCGCTCGGGAAATTTTTAGGGGGCGTGGTGACCAGTATAGGGACCAATCAGCGCTCGGGAAATTTTGGTGGGGTACCACCCCCAATCCGTCTGCGCCACTCTGGTGGGGGTGGGTGACCAGTATAGGGAGCAATCAGCGCTCGGAAAATTTCCAGATTGTGGGGGTGGGGGGCGTGGCTAAGGGGTGGGGGGCCAATCGCAGACGACCATGAGGCCCAAAGTGGTGGGGGGTGGGGCCTGGCAGGGAGGGGGCGGGGCCAGAGGGAGAGGGGTGGGGGAAGGACCCAGTCTCCCTATCCCTGTACCTTACTACTGCCGATCTCCTAGAGCTCCGCAAAAAAAACCAATTTTGCGGTGATCACGATATCTCTGGACCGGATTATCTGAAATGAAAAAACCAAATAAATTTCGTTAATATAATACATTATCTAGTATTTAATCGAAGGAATTAGCGAAAAAATAATTTTTGACAAAATGGCGACTTCTCAAAATAAAAGACTCGATTTTTAACGAAAATTTAAGCCTCAAATTGTTTATAAAATGGAAAATATTCATCGGAAAAAAAAATCTCCGATTAATTACTAAAAAGTTAAAAAGGTTGTGTTAAAATTTGAGACTGATCGGTTCAGCCGTTTTCGAGAAATCTTGATCACCGATTTTGAAAACATAGTTTTGAGAAAAACGCGTTTAAAGTTGCGACTGTGAGACGCGCCTCCCTAACGCGCCTTCATAAATGTGTCTATAACTTCGAAAATATTCGTCTGATTGACATAAAATTTTGAGTGTGTATGCCCCAATATATGTATATTCAGAAAATACAAAAAAAAACGATTTTTTTGAAAATTACAAGTGTATGTAACTCCTTAAGATAAACTAGGATATACCCATATGATTGCGTCTACGGCAGAAATAAACATGACACAATGCAGCCGCGGGAAAGAAATGTTACCGCCCAATGAGTTAAATCTATCGGCACCCACTACTACGCCAGAGGTATCAAACGATCTTGGAACAGGAAGTCAACTCATCAGAAGAACATGGACCATGAGTAGAGGAAAAAATGAAAAAAATCCTAATAATAATATACCCATTAGTCTTAAAAAATAAAAACTGGAAAAAAATAGAATCCTTTAGAAAAAAAAACAAAAAAAAGCGAAAAAAGTGATATAAATAAATTTTTAGAAAATTTCCATTTTTCATAGTATATATATTGACATTAGCTTAAACTTTCGCTCAAAGAGAAAGTAATAGAAAAACACAAAAAGACAGACAAAAATACTATCATTTTAATTTTAGCCATTGTCTTTAAATATTAACAAAGAAAAAAACTTCAACATTTGGTCGCAATTAAACTCCATCAGACATTAATCCACATTTCTTTGCTGAACAGGACTAAACTGCTATAGAGGAAACGATCAAGGAATCATTCGTGTGCCATTTATCTGGCGTTAAATTCCAGAAGGAGGACAATACAACCTTGGAGAAATGATAGGAAACCATTTGCGTGCCCTACGCCTGAGGTTGCGTTTCGATGGGTGTTCCTAGGAGAACAAACCTATGTATCCCACAAGGAAAGCAGAACCAAGCGTGTACAATGGCATGGGAAGTTAACACCAGTGAAACTTCAGTCGTACTCGTGAACGGACCATCTTGGTTGATCATACGTGATAACAATCCGCATCCACATCTTGAGGGGGACCAAACCCGTCAGAACAACCCACTCGTGAAGAAATACATCGAAGACAACACCATATCAACATCACCGTATCTTCGGGCAATCTATCGTTATCATTTTTTTTTACATACACTCTAATTCGAACAAGACACGCACCAAATTGTTACAAGAAAGGAGAGTTACGTCTACGCATAAAGTAAAGCGAAAATTGATTGATATACAAAGACAAGGACGCTAACCACGCAAAATCAGAAACCTGATAAAATCGAGACTCACCGGATAACGAAAAGAAATTATCTATTGAAAGACGAAAAGATTTAATCATATAAGTCTAAATGAGGGAAAAACCACTAAAATCAAGATTCACATATACATATATAATCAACTATTTCACACGAGAAGAAAAGGAAAGATATTCAATCAATAAGAATTTTTCTTGAAAGTTGTTCCTTCGATTATTGGGTTCCCCAATAATCGTTTTAAGGGGGGAGGTGTTACGTCCTGGCGTAACGGCCATTAAAATTCATTTCTTCAACGTAATTGCTACCAAAGACGAAGATAAAAACTTGAAGGTCTGTTAAAAGAAGGTTTATCGTTTCCAGGTTTATTCCGTTCAATTCAATGATAAAACAGAAATTCACGTTACCGACCGAAAATCTCTGAAAAGATGGCCATCGGTAAAATCGGGCAGTATGGAAGGAAAATCAGGGGCAGAGACCCCTACGAAAAGCCACAAGCTCGTAAATACCATTTTAAGAGCGAGGCATCCGACGCCGCCTTCCTAACTGACATACCCTCCACCGGTCTATCGATTCAAGGAATAGATCGCTGGATCTACCCTTTACCATTGGAAAAGAAAGAATTAAGCATAGAGTATTTTGCTCTGCCGTCAAAACGACGCGAGGCACTGGTTTCACCCTCTCGGAAAAACAAGCTCACAACAGGGGAACGGTCCTCCTTTCTCTTTTCTCGAACAGATATATACGTGTTACCTACAATAGACTCAGTACAAAACGAACGGAATGACTCTAAATAACGATGAATTTTCCAACCGCATACTAATACGGAATTTGAAAATAAATAATTTACTTAATTGGATAACCAACTTTCAGGATAAGATCTCAATAAAGCGGAGTAGTAAAATGAACAACGAAGTTAAGCAATAATTAAATAAACAATGAAATAGAACAATAATCATATAAACAGTGAAGCAGACCAAGAATTAATTAAACAACGAAACAGAATAATAATCAAATAAACAAAAAATGATTGAATAAATAAATAGAATCAAATAGTGATGTGATAATCGAAAGAAATGATTGGAAATATATTTATATGTCTTTTAATAACATAGATAATACAAATAGAATTAAAAACGAGATCCAATTAAGTAGGTAGTTAAACGGCTTAAATACAATAAGCATTTGCAAGAGAGAGACCCATGATAAAACGGGAAAAAAACCACTAATCGTCCCTGAAAAGGCAGTAGGCCTCACAAGAATATAAAGGGCAGTAGGCCCCACAAGAATGCAAAGGGCAATAGGAAAATATTTTAAAGGGACTAAGGCGTTTGCGTGAAGCAACCGTTTCATGTCTCTCTCTCTCTCTCTCTCTCTCTCTCTCTCTCTCTTTCTCTCTTTCTCTCTCTGTCACTCTCGCGTCGCGTGGGCCAACAATCCCAGGCCCTCTCTTTAAAAATTCCATTGTACAGTTCACGAGGAAACAGGTACAGGATTACGCATACATTTATAGGGATATATATGTATATATATATATGTGTGTATTCATCTGTGTGTGCGTATAAGTACAGAAATATGTGCAAAAAAAGTTTCAGGGTAAAAACTACTCATCCAATAATTACTTTCCCTAAATCAAGAAAAGTCAAACAAATATAAGTCATATGTCGAGCAACTAATCAATAAAAATATATATAATTGCAAAATGAAACCTTGCACTGTACTCTGAATTACGAACTCACCCGATAGATAATTTAATGTTAAATCCAATAATCAAATCCGAAGAGAAACAAGTAGAAACTTATATTGTTAAAGAGGAATAATTTAAAAATTAAAATAATATTTTCATATGTTAAAATCTAAAGGAAAGAAAGAAGCCAAACGTTCAGAAGCAAGACCCAGTTACATAAGGCCCCACCCCTCTTTCGACGTTCCACGGGGCTTGCGCGGCGGAACGGGAGACTTGGCTCTAGTCGCTACCCGGAGATCGCTCGAATCTCTCCCCACTCCAACCCCTCATTCTAGCCACCCTCCTTTTTCACCCACCCTAATATTTCGCCTATCTCTTTCTTGGAGGAAAAGAAGACACGAAGGGGACTTGAGATTTCTTTAGTCATGCGCCGTAGTCATCCACCCTCCCCTCTTTTCTAATCGACTCATACGAGGAGGCTTATGCGACCACACCCTAAAAAAAAATGTAATATGGAAAACCAAGGAAAAACGATCTTTCAGACTCAGGTTCAATTTTTTTAGCGAGAATGTTTGAACATTGTCACCTTAGAAATTATTAAATCGTCTAACCATTTATTTATAATAATATAAATTTAAGTTTAACACGCAAAAATATCGCATAAAAAGACTTATAAATAATTTAAGATCGCTACTTCATATATTTTATTTTTCAATAAAAATGGCATAATTGAAAAATAGTTAACAAACAATAGAACGAAAAGAAAGAACAACCAATTTAACGAAACGCATAAAATATTAACTACAAAGGAAAAGAGACTTTGTAAATGATAGAATAAGCGCGTAAAAATATTTATAATGTTAAAATTATTGTTACTATAAGGAATTAACATTGTCTACGAACTAAGAATGTAAAAAGCGTGGGGCACATGCATATGCCTGTATATGTGTTCAGGGATACCGACACACGCATAGGACCCACTCAGCGATCTACGCTAGCGCCCTCACCGCGCCCCAATCTCTAAGAAAAGCTCGCGAAAGCGGGGAATAGATTTCATAGGGGGCAATGCATCTTCTATCTTGCTCACACCATCCCCACCAAAATCGATCGGGGTGGCGTGGATCGCTGGGTATATAAAGCGCGGAAAAAGCGCTCTCGAGAGACTTCTTCGATTTTTTCCGACCTGGAAACTTCTAAATTCATCGTCCACTCCGAAACCATTCTTGAGTTGAACTTGTGAAATTTTCAACAAAGACGTTCTTGGTTCGGGATTTTTCCGAAACAATTCGCTTTTGGACTTAGAATTTTTCACTTGATTTTTCGAAGGAAGTTGGTTTTTTTTCTGTTTGGAATTTCAAGTCTTGAATTTCTGAATCGAAATAGAATCGACTTTTCATTTTTTTCTCGAATTTCGAATCGACTCTTTGAATGTCGGAAAGGACTTTGGATCTCGTTTTATTCTATTTCATTTTACTTTGCTTAGTTATTATCTTCTGTTTAATAATTTTCATTTATTTCACTTTGACGACTGCAATCCACGAATTGTTGGAAAAAGTACAAATCGCGCTCATTGTTAAATAAATCGCGAAATTTTAAGACTGATCTTATTGTGCAAACCATTCTTTTATTCTTTTAATAATTTTAAAATAAAAATTGGATCTCAAAAAAATAAAATCTGTGCATCAACATTTTCTTCGATTTCGTCATCTACCTGCCACGCCCTTGAGCACTCGCCGATCTCCTCATCGTTTCACGTCCGGATCATCACCGGTTACCAACGGTATCACCCTTCTCATCAGGAGAGGATCTGACCTTGTAAGTGAAGCTCTAATTATTTTCTAAAATCATTTTCGTGATTGTGCAACGTTTTATCTCCGAAAAATTATAATGCAGTGAACCTCATCTATTCGGACAAAAATTAATTAATTTTAATAAACCTTTGTCGTTTATTGGAGAAAGGCCCAATTTTACTCAAGTGAATCTTTACCTTCGATTATTCTCGTGGCGTTGGCGACATAACTCTTCAAACAAAAATTCGATTTTTAATTAATTTATTAAATGAAGTGGATCAAGGAAATTTTATTTGGGAATATTGACAAAAAAATTATACGGCTCGTTTTTCCCCTATTTATTTTATTAATGTGAACGCCGGTATCTATTCGTTTTTACATTCGATTCAGTGCAAAGGTTCGCGAAAGTAATAAACCAGTGACGCGTCATAAAACCACGGAACGAGGTTTATCTGAGTTTTCTTTTCTTCCGGAATTTTATCAAGAATTTAAACAATTAAATAAATTAAATCCAAGGAATTTTCTTTGCCCCAACGATTAAATTCAAAAAAAGTAAGAACCCTCTCTCTCTCTCTCTTTTCCTCTATTATTTGTTTAATTCATTTGATCACAAGATTCAGTGCGGTTGTGTAAATCTGTACTTCATCCGAGGATTCGTGTTCTTTGCTTTATTTTCCCTCCGTGCGGAAACTTGGTTGGGACTAGAGTCGCGTCAGGTTGCACGCTCACCAAGCTTTCGTAGTCCTCCGCTCCGTGCGAAACTTGGTTGGGACAAGAGTTGCGTCAGGTTGCACGCTCACCAAGTATTCGTTTACCTATCCTTGTGCGAAATTCGGTTGGGACAAGGGTTGTGTCAGGCTGCACGCTCACCAAATATTCGTATTCCTTCTTTTCCCTCGGTGGAGATCTGGTTGGGACTAGAGTTGCGTCAGGTTGAACGCTCATCCGGAAATTCACCCTGGATACTCTTCCCTTAAATTCCATGAGAGTCAACCCCCCAGTACCGCGCAAAAAGAACAGCTCTTCGGATACGGACTCGGAAAGTTAGAGGCACGAGGTCTTACACACGGACGTCAAGGTATTATTTATAGTTATTTCCGTAGACCGGGCGGCTTTGCCGTACGGAGTCAATTTCGTAGAAGTTGTCTCGGGTCGTACATACCCTAAGAAAGTTCGAGCAGAAGTCACCCGCGAAAATAACGGGCCTCAGACTCGGCAGCTTTGTCCGTACGAAGGTAAACTCTCTGAGTTCTACCTTGAGCCGCTTGTGAAGGTAATTCACAAAAAATTGACATAGACTCGGTGGTTCGGTCCGTACGAAGAAAATCTCGCAGAGTATTTCCTTAGAGTCGAACTCCACGATTCTGCATGTATTGTGGAATCGGTAGATTGTTCAATGTTATGGCAAACGTGACTCGACGGCATCAGCCATACGAAGATAGAGTAATTTTGATTGCCTATCTTGAGTTGGTTGCGCAAGGTCTTGTATGCGTAACAACTGCGAGAGATTGTGTTTATCGCAGGTTAATATGTTTATAGGATTGTCACCAGTGAAAGGTGACAGTATGAAAAATACTTCTCCCATCGCAGTGGATGATCAATCTCGCGATATCAAAGGACAACCTCTAGTAGATGTTGTGAGTCAGCGCACAGAGACCCAGCCTACGAAGGACCCAGCACGGGTTTTCGATGAGGAGACGCTGCGTATTCTGGGTGTCGACGCGAAATCAGGTGCACAAAAATTACAGCTCAACCCAACTTTGGCACAAAATTGGAAAAAATGGATGGCCGAAGGACTTGAAAAAGAATATCAACAGGAGTTGTTGGGAAAGTATGCTCGGACAGGCAACTGTCGCTTGGAAGCGCCATCTTTAAACGCAGAGGTAGCGTCGTCGCTGCCACAAAGCGAAACAAGTATTTAAGAAATGCCCAAAATATTCGCGGTTCAGCTATCG
This sequence comes from Alloplasta piceator, assembly GCA_946863875.1. Classification (NCBI taxonomy): domain Eukaryota; kingdom Metazoa; phylum Arthropoda; class Insecta; order Hymenoptera; family Ichneumonidae; genus Alloplasta; species Alloplasta piceator. The sequence continues at coordinate 26,581,606 of OX333074.1, forward strand.
CCGCATTGGGCACGGGAATTTCCTTGCTGTTGAGCCCCAAGGAAGATGGTGTCGATGAGTACCAGTTGTTGGAGTGTCTCACCGACACCGGTAGACTGCTAGCGCATGCTTTTCGTCTGACCACGATTACACAGAGATCGTGTATCACACCATCTCTCGATAAGAAGGTCAAGGGAGTACTGGAAGAAACTAAACCAGACACCTTTTTATTCGGCGAGGATTTATCGGGAAATATTAAAATGGCAAAATCAATTGAAAAGGCTGGCTTGGAGTTGAAATCTCAGCCATCGGGTCCGAAGGCGCTTCTTCGTAACTCAAATTCGGAAAACTGGAGAGGTTCGTCTGCCAACTTGAATCGAGGGGCATCTCGGGCGGGCGCGAACCAGAGAGGATCGAGGAAGTTTGTCAAATTTGTTCCGAAGTCGAATCAATCGTATCAGCAACGAGGTCAACAACGCGCTTGGAGTCAAAGTCGCAAGCAGAGCTCGTACTGAGGCTCTCAAGAGAGACCTTAGAGGTAAATAAAGCAGCGGGGCGACTGCGAGAATTTTAACCCCAATGGAAAAAGATCACGCAGGATCAATTCATTTTGAATTGTGTAAGAGGGTATAGAATTAAATTTGGCCAGTCGGTATATCAAACTCTTCTACCTCCTCAGCCAGAATTCAACTCTGTGATTGATCGCGAGCATATGAAACTTACAATCACCAAGTTGTTGGAACTGGACGCAGTCAGACCCGGTATGCCATGTCAGGGACAATCCATTTCGTCGTAATTTTTAGTACCAAAATCAAACGGAAAAATGAGATTTGTATTAAACTTGAAGAAGCTCAATAGTTTTATAGTCACGCAGCATTTCAAGTTGGTGGACATCAGAACTGCGATGAAACTAATCTCACGAGGCGATTATACGTGTAGCAGAGACTTGCAAGATGCGTATTTTATGGTATCTATGCACGAGGAAAGCTGAAAATATTCAAGATTTGTTTTCGGGGATATAATTTATGAATTTGTATGCCTCCCGTTCGGTCTATGCACGGCGCCGTATATTTTTACGAAAATTCTGAAACCGGTAGTAAATTATTTGAAAGGAAAAGGATTCATCTCGACGATCTACTCAGACGACATCCTCTGCATCGGTTCGGATTTGGACGCGTGTCGCAGGACCGCAGGAGTCACTCTTGGTAGAACGTGTACCACTATGGCGCCCCCCACTCCTATCCCCACTCCTACCCCCACCATGCGGCCTCCGCCACCACAATAATTTTCCCCCACCACCGAGGCAATTTATTGTGGCGTGGAGAACGATAGCGCGGGGGGGAGGAGGGGGTAGGCGAGGGCTCCATAGTGGTACATTATTATTATTATTATTATTATTATAATTATTATTATTATTATTATTATTATTATTATTATTATTATTATTATTATTATTATTATTATTATTATTATTATTATTATTATTATTATTATTATTATTATTATTATTATTATTATTATTATTATTATTATTATTATTATTATTATTATTATTATTATTATTATTATTATTATTATTAGACGAATTTCGAAAAGTGTGTGTGTGGCTTTATTTTTTTTTGCAAACTTTTTAGTTCCAAATTATTTTCAATTTATTATTTTTATAATTATTTTCTTTTTAGGCACTCGCTCATTTTTGTCACGATATTTTTTTCACACTTTTTTAGTTATAAATTATTTTCGCGCAATGTTTTTTCCATTTTTTCCGGCAATGTTTTTTCTTTAGCGCAATATTTTTTAACACTTTTTTTCCTTTTTTATAACGCGCACTTTATTTTTTGCGCATTGTTTTTGTCGCGACCTTCTTCACTCTTTTTAGCTTAACACTTTTCACTCACCACAACACCGATAAATACTTCTCCACGGCAAGCGATTGCGATCCATGGAAAAATTTAAAGTTTTTGGAAAAAATCACAGCACAACGAGCACGAGAAAAAACAATTCACGTGCGTATTTAAAATGCACGAGTCAAAATAACAGAGAGAGAGAGCTGTACGCAGACCTCGCTGGCGAAAAGCTAATGAAGTTATAATGATAAAAGAAATGATGCATCTCACCGAATACAACGTTCTTACCTCGCCCCCCACCCACCAGCGCGTCTTACAAGCCTTCGATGACCGCGAACCTGGAGCCACGCGCCGCAAGGGGCACACGAGCGAAATAGATACGTGCAGCGTAGCGTCTGCATGAAACTAATCATCGCTCTGGAATGTGCGATGATAAACATTGCATTGTGGCGCGTTGCAACGACTGAGGCCTAGAAGGGCGTAACGGTCGTGCAAAATATACAGGCGATCCGGTATAAGGGGCCGAAGGTCTATATTTTACATGCCCGATGTGTTCTTTCTGTGTTAAGCCTGTGCCAAAGAGAGGCTATAAGAATAGCATGCAAAAGAAATTTTCAAAAAGTTTTTGATTTTTGAAAATCCAAGGGCGCTCATCGATCAGGCTCATCGAGGACCCTTCTCACTGAAGCCTAACCGAATTTTAACCGTTTTGGCGTATCTCCAATCGTTCTCGAGATATCGCCATTTTTTCATATTTTTGTTAAAATGAATTTTCAAAAAGTTTTTGGTTTTTGAAAATCTGAGGGCGTGGGTCGCTCGGGCGACTCGAGGTACTGCATCTTTTAATAACTTCCAAATTTCGGCCGTTTTCACGTATCTCCAGCCGTTCTCGAGATAGCGCCATTTTTTCAATTTATTCGTGCAAAGGGCGTAAGTGAGCATACCTTCTTCACACGTAATACGCTCTTTTTATGTCAGAAAAATTAAAAACTTATAATACGACACAATCATAATATATATTCATATACGGGTAATTCCTTCTCGAGATGTCACCCTTTTCTTCTATTTAAATGAATTTTCAAAAAGTTTTCGATTTTTGAAAATCTGAGGGCGTGGGTCGTTCGAACACATCGAGAACACATATTACACCGGCGAAATTTTCAACCGTTTTGGCGTATCTCCAACCGTTCTCGAGATATCGCCATTTTTTCGTATTTCAGTTAAAATGAATTTTCAAAAAGTTTTTGGTTTTTGAATATCTGAGGGCGTGGATCGCTCGGGCGCCTTGAGGTACTGCATCTTTTAATAACGTCCAAATTTCGGCCGTTTTCGCGTATCTCGAACCGTTCTCGAGATATCGCCATTTTTCAATTTATTCGTGCAAAGGGCGTAAGTGTATATGCGCATACCGCTTTAACCGACTCATATCATGAGCGTATATTATACATGGCATGGAGCGCTTATATGCGTTGAGCCGTACACAAGGATTCGAGCGCATCTTCGAAAAATGCAAAATCAGCATAAAAACAAATGTGATCTGCACACACGCACACATGCAGACGCAAATACAGCCATTCTCATATTAGAATATTATATTCGTTTTGAAAAAAGCACGGGCTCGTTAGTTCGGTTTTGATCGCGCTACATAACTATTGTTCCGCTCTCGTGCTTTGCAATGACGAATAATATTATTCTTCTTGAATGTATTTTGAATATTTTGCGTATAGTAAAGCTACGTACGCCACATTTACGCAGACGGTGTAATAATCAATGGTGTGCGCAATTACGACATTTGCCTGAGAACGCTCTCATAAGTCGTCTTAAATATGTACTCTGGTGGGCACCTCTGCGTGTAATCGCTAGGGCATATACGCGGGATATATTCAAAGGGCAGCGCGTGTTAACGTGTGTGTTTGAGGAGCTGCAACGGCGAGGTCTTCATGATGCTCAATGCATGCGTGGTATTGCTACTGAAATACGCAGTAAGTATCCACGCTATTAATAATCTATATATTATTAGGCAGATAATTTCTTAAATAATCATCGATCAATCAACTAAACGAGTGATGATTAACGATCAACTGATTCATAGCTGCTTATTATTAATTAAACTAGATTATCGGGAGTTTTATGATGCTGCCGCTGACGAGGAGGATGAAATGATAAGAGCAGCCATCACAGTAGAAAATTCTGAAATAACTGAATCGCAGCATAACATCGAGACCGTTTTGCAAGCAGATGCCCCTGCCTCACGTGAGTAACAGCACCTTGATATATATATGAATTTCGCTCTATATGTTGCTATGATTTAAAACAATAAAATGGAATTTATTTATTTTAACAGTGATAATAGGGCGCTCCGAGGGAAACGGGCAGGGCGGTGCTAATGATGCGTCAGAGTCTTCAGACACAGTAGTAGCTGGTCCTTCGGGGCTGCAAAAGCAAAGAAAGTTCTCCGACATATCATTAATTTCTGAAGATGATGATGATAGTCAAACGTTACCCCCGAGAAAAAATCTTTTTTTCCACGCCGATAATGACGAAGAAGCGAGGGTTATTTTACCACAAGAACATGGAGACTGGGAGGCTGTTAATATACCATATCCACTGCAAGACAGCACCTATTATTGGCCGGAAAATCAGCTTGGTTTGTGTGACGAGTATCTCGCACAGCTGGAGAAGGCAAACCCCCTGCCTTTCCAACAGACCGATCAACAATATCTTACCCTGGAGGATGATGTATCTGGTAATTATTGATTTTTTCATCTGCTTGTGCAAAATCAAATCAGCATGGGCAGATTTTTATGTCAGGATGTGGGCGGAAGATTATTGAGTTTATCCAATGAAAATTCAGGCATGTATTTGTGCATCGTAGGTTGCTCAATGGGCCTCGTTCCTGGCAATAATGAATGGGCTTTATAGATTCTGCAAGCTTCGCATGAGGTACTAATATTAACAATAGTTATCGTTCTCCATATTTATAATAGAGCTTTCATTAATGTGAGCCCAAAATTTCCAGGTGTGCAGAGGGGTGCTGGCAGGCGACGCGCCGCTGCAAGGACCGAGGTTCACGGTGATGTGCAGCCACCTGGTGAACGATTTGACATTATAGAAGATTATTCCCGGTATTTCAAACGATTTAAACTTCGCGGCCGTGAAACAACCATACGGATACGCCAACCACGCCCCAGCGTCTCTGTGTTGAACTGGCTCGAAGGAGCCTTTCGCCATCTCCTAACGCATATCACTGCTTCATGCGAAGGTAGTGACCAAGTCGGTATAACGTTTGCTGCAAGCGGCTTAGCTCACGGGCCTGTATGGTTATCTTTTCGACCTGCGCGAGACTACTCTTTCGAGGATATTTGGCACCTCATAAGTAGCGTTGCGCAAAGCTCAAGCGGTTTAAATATTGATGATACAAGCCGTATCACGACGTGTGTCGTCCGCGGTGTCGAGGGAACGGGAAGGAAGGGTTTATCATATGAGGGTGTGGCAAAACGATCTATTTTGACTATTCCGAACACTGATAGTTTATGCTTACCGCGTTCATTGGTGACTGCTCGAGCATACGCGGAGAGGGGGCAAATTCGATCGGGAAATCTGCACAATCGGTGGCGGCGTATCAAAGAAGCTCATAGATTGCTACAAAAAGAAGAAGCAGAGAAACTTACGCGGGCTGCAGGCGTAAGCATACCGACGCGCGGATGCGGGATACGCGAAATTGCGCGTTATCAGAATTTTGTATTACAAGACGGTATTGCGATCGTGATTTTTGAGTTTTTGACAATAGGGCGCGGCGAGGAGCCCTTGTTTGATGGCACACAGAGAGTTTTAGACGCCGTCGGGTTGGTTCAACCCACACTTTATATATTATATTATGAGCGTTCGCATCATTTTGAGCCGATTTTAAATTTGAGAGCAGCTGTCGGTAGTCGAGATTTCTGTACATTGTGTAATAAACGATTCAATCGTCAATACGAGCACAGATGCTCAAAAAAATGCCCTCGCTGTCGTGGATCCCCGCCTTGTCTCTTGATTGATACAATTGAGTGCGCGGCGTGCAATCGCGACTTTTTCGGCGACGATTGTTTCCGGAAACATAAAGATAGTCGCGTTTGTCGATCAATTAAATGCTGCCTTAGCTGTTTCAGAACGATCAAGCCTCTGCAAAAAAAAAAGAAACACGAATGCGGTAAAAGTTTTTGCAATACGTGCAAGACCGAGCGACCATACAACCATCTGTGCTTTATGAGCCCTATTCACGCTAAGCAGTCTGATAAACGAAAAATTCTTTTCATTTTTTATGATTTCGAAACACAGCAGTGTACTTATGTGAAGGGGGACCCAAGTACATTCGTGCACACGCCAAATCTTTGCGTAGCTCAGCGGGTATGTGCAGACTGTTATAATAACGACACGCTTGCTCAACCGTGCAAAAGCTGCGGTGTGCACGAATTTATTTATCGGGAAAACCCTGTCGGACAACTGGTCGAATTAGCTATGAAACAGGTTAAGGGTTTTTCGCATACGGTCTGCATAGCGCATAACGCGGGTGGTTTTGACGCGCAGTTTATTCTACGCTATCTAATCGACGAAAAGAAAACGCAGCTCCCCACGCTGATCTTGAATGGCACGAAAATTATTAGCATGCGTTTCGAAAAGCTCATATTTCTCGACAGCCTGCTTTATTTCCACATGCCATTGTCGGCACTCCCAAAAGCCTTCGGTCTCTCAGACGTAGTTGGAAAAGGTACATTTCCCCACCTCTTTAACAGGCCGGAAAATCAAAATTATGTAGGGGAGTTGCCGGCAGTAGAGTTCTACTCTGTCGACACGATGCGCGCAAAGGAACGCGAGAATTTTTTGGAATGGTATAATGAATCAAAAGATCAGCATTACGTGTTTGATTTTTCAAAGGAAATTGTTAGCTATTACACGATGGATGTCACAATACTGAGACGTGCTTGTACGGCTTTTCGGGATATTTTCATTTCCAGCGGTCGTGTTTGCCCGTTCGACGAGAGTACCACCATTGCGTCAGCTTGTTTCCGCGTTTTCCGAAAAAACTTTTTGAGAGATGATACTATAGGTATTGTTCCATCTACAGGGTATAGATGGGCTCATAAACAGTCGAAAAAAGCCGTCTCATGGCTTGTTTGGATGGAACAATGTCTCGGTCATCCGATTGTACACGCCGGTAGCTCCCGCGAATTCAGATTACCGCAAAATTTGTTGGTCGATGGTTATTATGAAAGTCTCGCCGGTAAGCACGTATTGCAGTTTCACGGCTGTTATTGGCACGGATGCCCGAAATGTTTTCTCGTGAATAGAGATAAAAAACAGGCCAATGGTGTATCGATGGATGAGCGTTTTGAAAGAACCAAAGCAATAGCGGATAAAATCCGAGCCGGTGGTTATGATTTGAATGAAATTTGGGAATGCGAGTACGACCGAATGATAAAAGCAAATGAGGAAATGGCTGCGTTTGTGCGAGATCACCCTCTAGCTTGCATAGAGCCGTTAAACCCGCGTGACGCGTTCTTTGGGGATCGCACCGAAAATATGGTCACGCAATATGATGTAGAAGAGGGTGAAGAGATACGCTACGTGGACGTTTGTTCGTTATACCCGTACATCTGTAAGTACGGTAAATACCCCGTCGGGCATCCGAAGCCTTATGTAGGTGATAAGTGTATGGAACTCACGGGACCCGATAATACTGATCTTACGCGTGTAGAGGGTCTCGTGAAATGTGTTGTGGTGCTGCCGCGCAATCTCTATCACCCTGTATTGCCAGTACGCATGCATCATCGCCTACTATTCGCTCTTTGTCGCAGTTGCGCTGAAATTATGAATCAGGAAAACTGCGAGCATGAAGGCCCAGCAGAGCGCGCTTTTGAGGGTACATGGGTTGTCGACGAGGTACGGAAAGCCGTTTCGTGCGGGTACAAAGTACTGCGCGTAATAGAAATTTGGCAGTATAAGGTCACGCAATTAAATCGCGATACGGGTGAGGGTGGGCTATTTGCAGAGTACATCAATACGTTTCTTAAAATTAAACAGGAAGCAAGCGGTTGAACGATACATTGACGCGTTCGAGAGGTCCGAGGGCGTTAAGTTAAATCGTAACAATATAGAAAAGAACCCTGGATTACGCTCCGTAGCTAAACTTTGTTTGAACTCCTTTTGGGGAAAATTCGGTCAGCGTGAAAACTTGCCGCAAACCGTAATAGTCTCGAGCCGCAAGAAACTTATGGAACTGTTGGCAGATCCAGAGTACGAAATCACAGGTATATTACCTGTCAATAATCAAATATTGTATGTCAATTATATCAAGACCGAGGAGGCTGTAGAATCATCGCCTATCGCTAACGCTGTCGTTGCTGCATACACCATGGCTCAGGCAAGATTGAAATTATACAGCTATCTCGAAAAATTGGGCCGTCGCGCGCTATACTGCGATACCGACTCTTGTATTTGTGTGAAGAAAAAAGACCCTAACGAATACGAGCCACCGATCGGGCAGCTTTTGGGCGACTTAACGGACGAGCTTAGCGAGCACGGGGAGGGCAGTTATATTGAATCGTTTGTGTCTGGAGGCCCGAAATTTTATTCTTTCATTGTCCGACGACCCGACGGTTCGAAAAAAAGGTGTGCAGGGTCAAAGGTATAACGCTTAATTTTGTAAATAGTTCTTTGATCAATTACCGCTCTATACGACAGTTTATAACTGGCGAGAGAGTTGACCCCATTGAATTAGAGTATGATGCGATAAGACGTACAGAATTTCGCCGGGTCGTCACGCGTCCCGAGACAAAAAAGTGTAAGCCGTCGAGTGTAAAACGTCGGCCCGATGGTGCATACGCATCCTTACCATACGGCTATTGTAACTAGATAGATTCTTTAATATACCTATATTCTGTTAATAATAAAGAATAGCATATATGTTTGTTAACAAAAATTATGATTTGCTAATAAATATTTCTATGTTGAATTATTTTGTTTACCTTGTTTCTCCATTAAAAATCTTATTAAACAGACTGAGCAGGAAAATTTTTGGTCATTCTTTAAGATGGATACGCGGTGGAAGCATCCCTGGACATCGATGATCTGTGGTCCCACGGGCTGTGGTAAAACGTATTTTGTGAAAAAAAATTTAAAATTCATCGCACAAATGAGCAGCGAGCCTTTCGAAAAAATAATTTTTTATTACTCCGAGTGGCAGCCGTCATGCGCGGAATATGGTACTTCAATCGAATTTCATGAGGGCCTGCCTCAAGCTGCAGATTATGCAAACGATCCACGGGCTAAACTTATTATTATCGATGACTTAATGCGTGAAGCATCGAACAATAGTGTTGTCGATCTATTCACCAAGGCTAGTCACCACAAGAATTTGAGCGTTATTTTTATTACCCAAAACTTATTCCACCAAGGCCACGGGCAGAGGGATATTTCATTGAATGCTAATTATATAGTTGTTTTCAAGAATCCTCGTGATCGCGCTGAAATACAGCATTTGGCACGTCAGGTGTATCCGGAAAACCCTCGATTTTTACAAGAGGTTTATCATGATGCCACGTCAAAGCCACACGGCTATTTATTGTTTGATTTGAAACAATCCACTCCCGATAATTGTAGATTTCGAACCGCCATTTTTCCCGATGACCCTCATCATTTTGTTTACATACCGCGAAAAAAGTTAAAAAGCAGCGACACGAGCGGGGAATTGCCAGTTCTGCGGCTGTAATGGCTCGCAGAGGATCACCTCTCTGCAAGAAGCACATTGCAATATTGCAAGCCCTTCAGCATCTCAATAAGGAGCAGCGAGAGGCTGTTTTGCGTAAAGCGGACTCACAGATAATACGATCGATTTGTGAATGCGCATTTAACGTTCTTCGCGGTAATGTGCCTTTGAAACCAGAACAGAGGAAAAAATTACGTCAGCACGCTCCTGTTCTTCGACGTTTAGCAGCGAAAAACGGCTGCTGGAAGAGCAAGAAGCGCTTCGTCGTCCCGAGCGGTGGCTTCTTACCGCTCTTGCTGGCACCAATATTGGGCACCGTTCTCTCCAACCTCATCGGCGGTTGTTGATAATGGAGCATGCGAAGAAAATGGTGCTCATACCTGCTGAGAATTTATCAAATGGACGTGCACCAAATTATCCTCTGACAATTTTCGGTCATGAAGATGCCAAGTCTCCGGCAGCACGAGCTATTCTAAGCAGACTAGATATTGAGATAAGCGAGATTTTGAATTCCAACTCGTACAGAGACGAGCGAGAAAAGTGGGCCGCGTATTTATCTGTGCTGCAGCGATACCTTCATTTTGTCGACGGCGAACGAGTTGAGCAGCACCTTGCCCTCTTAAAGCAGGAACCAACGGTCCAAAATTATAAAAAAATCGAGCAAAATCTCACAAGTATGAATGATTCCATCATAATTGAAAGTATACCGTTAAAATTTCGCACCAAAGCGAAACTTCTGCTGAGGCGCTTACACGACGCAACACCAGCAAAATTCTTTTGGAATTCAGCGGGCGTTGTTTCCGTGGACGGAAAAGAGATCAAGAACTCGAATATTGTTGATCTCGTGAACGATGCAATGCGCGCAAGAAAAGCCCCTAAACCGATTGGTCGCGCGGATTTTGCAAAATTTTTGAAATCAATTCAAACACCGAGGGAATTTGTCGGGAATCAGGAATTATGGCTGGAATCCAGAGCCAACTCAACAATGCACGAAAGACAAAGAGATCACAGCCAGCAGCAGCAGCGATGGCGATGCCGAGATAAGCGACATACCTCCACATTCGCAATTCTACAGCGGCAGTGATAACAGTGAATCGGAGCGTGGTGTGCAAAGCGGCGCTGGTATTGCTAATAAGAAAAGACGTGTAATCTGGGCCAGTCTCAAATTATAATAATAAATAATGAAAATATTGGAAAAAACGTACTTTGATCCCTCCCATGAAGCATCGTTTTCAGGTGCAACCAAATTACTACGCGTTGCGCGTGCCAAAAAAATCGCCGATACTGAGACAATACACTGGCTTGAGGGCCAGGACGCTTACACAAAACACAAGCCTGTGCGGCATCGCTTTCCCCGACGACACTACAATGTACAGAACATTGATGATGTTTGGGAGGCTGATCTCGTAGATCTCCGCTCACTTAAGAATTACAACGACAATTATGCATATCTGCTTGTGGTCATAGATGTTTTCAGTAAATATGCGTGGGTTGAGCTTTTACGCGATAAGACCGCTGCGTCTGTGACGAAGGCGTTTGCGCGTATATTAACGAAAAAGAACAGTAATGGTCGAGGACCCGTTTCCCTGCAGACAGACAGAGGGAAAGAATTAGTAGGATCGGCTTTCCAAAGCTTCTCGAAAACCCGTGATATCCAGTTTCGCATTGCAAGAAATCCTGACATAAAGGCCGCCATTGTGGAAAGGTTCAACAGAACGCTTAAAGAAAGAATTTTACATATTCTCGAAATAAACATTATGTAGACGTTCTACAAAACATTGTTAGGGCGTATAATCACGCACGGCGCAGCAGCATAAAAATGGCTCCCTCAGCAGTGACCCTCGTTACAGCTGCTTTGGCGCGATCAAACCTGATGCAACGACACCGAGAGCCGCAACAACAGCAGCCTCCTAAATATAAGGTTGGTGATATTGTACGCATCAGTAGTTCAAAGGCCGCCTTCGCAAAAGGTTACGAGAGCGGCTGGACCAGCGAGTTATTCAAAATACATCGTGTATCATATACGCGCTGGCCTGTGGTATACTTTTTATGCGATCTTCACAACGAGGATATTGATGGTATTTTTTATGAGCCCGAATTATCCAGAGTACAAGCAACGCCTGCTGAGCTAAAGAGCAATAAGAAGACGAAGAAGAAGGAGCGATCAAAATGAAACACGAGATTTTTATCGTTTTACCCAGCAATAGTAGCATGCAATATTATCCTGATAACACGACAACTCGTTACACTACACATTTACCGCAACCTGTGTCTTTACACGGCAACTGGGCCGTGTCTCTAGCCGAAATACACATACCCATGACAATTTTGCACGTACCTACTGACGCCGAACAAAATTTCATTCACGTCGGTCGTAACGAACGTTGTGAATCCTAGCATTGGGGGTGCAGATATCGATTTCAGAGAAGATCGTGTATGTGTACCACCAGGCGTGTACCACAACGTTGATACGCTTCTCGAAACAATTAACGAGATATCGTGTGTGGCTGGTCATTTGAGATTCCAGCGGACACGCAACGGTTATGTGACGGCAACGCGCATCGGCGAGTCGTGTACGAATCAAGAGCATTCTTTCTATTTCTCCCCGGTCTTGAATAAAATTTTAGGATTTACGCACTCTATAGGGATTGTTGTGCAAAGTAACGCAGCGTGTATAGGCAAACGAATAGCGGGCCTCACCAATGGAATTCCCAATATGCTGTTTGTCTACACCAACATATGCGAATCCTATATTACAGGAGATGTCCATACTCCATTGCTGCGGGTCTTATCAGCCGATGCCTCTGATAATTACAATTACGGGTCAGTGAAAATCAAAAGTTTCTCACCACCACGCTACGTGCCTCTTCTGTGCACAAGTTTTCAAACAATTGACATTGATATAAGAGATGAGTTTGGTGCTCCGATACCATTTGAGCATGGGACTCCGACGGTGACGTTACAATTCAAGCACATTGATTGATATCGATAAAGAATGGATTATTACGGTGAGCACTTTGAAGCACAGGTTGGCGGTGATGCTAGGACAGGCTACGGCGGCATCAGCCACGTATACATTGGTTCGCCGAATCAGCGCGGGCACGGTATCGGTAGCTTTCTCGGAGGGCTCTTTCGTAGTATTATACCATTATTAAAGCAGGGAGCGTGGGCTGTCGGTAAGGAAGCTCTGCGTTCGGGTATCAATGTAGCCGGTGATATAATCGACAGTGGGATAAAACCGAGAGATGCTTTCAAAGCTCGTCTACGTGAATCCAGGCAGAATTTAAAGCGCAAAGCGCAAGAAAAAATGGACTCTCTCATGCAGGGCTCCGGTTATAAGCCAGATAAAATCATAAAATTGCTACATTCTGCTGGTGGCAGCGCAACACGTCACATCGGTGCGAAGAGAAAGAAGTCTACATCAACGAAGAAGAGGAAAAGGAAGAAGAGTGGTAAGACACCATCGGCGAAGAGGTTAATCGCAAAAACCCGAGGAAAGAAGAAGAAGAAGAAGGCGCTAAGGACTGTCGCGGGTATTTTTGCTTGGACGTGGTCTCTCCTCAACATAAGAAAAAAAAATGGCCTTCTTACACGCCCACTCGTGCGAGTGTTCGAAGTCCGAACTCGAGCTATTTACACTGCCTCCAACCCAGACCACAATTGAGGGTACGCAGTGGGTATACTATAAACCAATTTCATCCTTGACCGATGACTCACCTATTGAATTTGTGGTACCTGGGCAAGGCGATGAGTATATTGATCTTGCCTATACCATGCTGAGCCTACGCGTTGAAATAAATACAAGAGCCGTTCCAAAGGAGGGCACTGCTGCTGCCGTAGCAGGCCCCATCAATAACCTACTGCATTCAATGTTCAATCAGGTCGATGTTTTTCTGAATCAAAAGCTTGTATCACCATCTAACAACGCTTATGCATACCAGGCATATATTGAAACCCTGTTAAACTATGGGGCTGGTGCAAAGAACTCTCACCTTACAAGCGTTCTCTGGTATAACGATACAGCCGGTAAAATGGATGATATTGCGGACGCTAATACCGGTCTTAAAAGCCGCCGAGAACATTTAAGCGTTGGAAAAACAGTCGATCTGCTTGGGCACCTTCATTGCGACATCTTTAATCAGGAGCGATTTTTAATAAACGGCGTTGAAATGCGTTTGCGCCTGGTGCGTACAAATAATGCTTTTTGCCTCATGACTTCTTCAGCGGATTGCAGTATTCGTATAGTGGAAGCATCGCTTCTCGTGCGACGTGCTAAGATTGCTCCTGGTGTGTTTTTAGCCCACGCAAGAGCTCTCTCTAAAGCAACCGCAAAATATCCTCTGACCCGAGTAGAGGTCAAAGCAATATCAATGCATGCTGGCGTGTATGGTGATACTTTGGATAATGTCATACTCGGTCAGCTACCAAAGCGCATAATAATAGGCTTCGTTAATAATAAGGCCTTCAATGGTGATCGTAAGCTGAACCCATTCAATTTTAATAATCACGGAATCAATTATCTTTCATTGTACGCGGACGGTGTGCAGATACCATCAAAACCTTTGCAGCCTGACTTCCAAAACGACCTTCAGTACGTGGATGCCTACCATACTTTGTTTTCCGGTACGGGGATTCATTTTCTCAATCAGGGCAATTGTATTTCGCGTACGTCTTACCCATTGGGCTATTGCCTGTTCGCATTCGATCTCACCCCCGATCTCTCGACCAACAGTAGCACCCATTCGAATTTGGTGAGACACGGTAGCGTCAGAATAGAAGTACGTTTCCAAGAAGCTCTCACATCGACTGTTAACTGCATAGTATACGCGGAGTATGATAACGTGCTGGAAATCGATTCATCCAGACAAGTAATCGTGGATTTCAGCGGTTGATTCTAAAATCATTATATACATACACATCGAATCCTTCGGCTCAGCGCGCAGCACAAGACGATTGAATCTTCAGTATGGTCTGGTGCTTTGAAGAATCACAACGTACGTCATAATGAATATCGTGATTGACATACAAGGTTTAAAGGACAAATATAACAACTTTATACCGAAAGAAGTTGCTGTTATCTCGATTGAGTCTGACTTTTATGCTCACTGGATTGTCGCAGCACCTCATTCGTATGGCGAGCTACAACCACATATACAGCGACAAAACAAATGGTTAAAAAATAATCATCATGGTATAGAGTGGCGTGAGGGTACTACACCTTTATATGATGTTGAAAAAATTCTGAAGCTAATTGCGGCTCGGGCTACCCGAATATTCACAAGAGGTAATGATAAATCGCTGTACCTGGCACATCTCACAGGCTGCTTTATTATAAATTTGGAAGAAGACGATGAAGTACCAGCATTCCGTAATTTACCTGCAAGCGAAACGTTCTGCATATACCACGGGCTGCTCCGCAAAAATGAGAAACATCAATGTTCTTTGAATAATATAACGAGAATCAAGAAGTGGCTTTGTCACCACGATCGCTACAGCTCCTTGTGGGAGTATAGGACGACTACGACGTGGAACGTAGGTCTGTCGGAGCAAGACGACCGAGACAAACGTCTCCGAAAAAAAACTATCTGCATTGGCTTTTTATGAACAGCCTGCAAATTCTACGAGCGCTGCAGAATATTCAAAATCACGAGATAGGAGTGTACCCGGCGGATCGTATCCCGAAGGTGTGGACGAAACCGACAGCTCTTGTGGTTAATACCGATGGCCACAAACAGCCAGGAGCCCAGTGGGTCGCCCTCTACGTCGATCGAGATGGACACGGATGGTTCTTCGATAGCTACGGGCTCCCTCCAATCGTCCCACAGCATCTCAAACGACTCCGAAGCAACTGCAAACTCTTCCGATACAACACTACTCAATTTCAAGGTCCGGATTCGGAGTGTTGCGGACAGTATTGCGTTATGTTTCTGCATTATATGTGCACTGGCCTCGGCATTAATAAGTTTAGGAGTGTATTTTCAAATGACTTATCCCGCAACGATAAAATAGCCTGTGATTATTACAACGCTTACTCTACAAAGCTTAATAATTCCAAATCTAGAAATAACGATAATGGTGTTTTTAGTCTTAAGTGTTTTCATTGTATGCAAAGCTGTTATCCTCGTGCTCGATGATTGTAAATGCTCTATTATTGGAAAATATACGAAACGTATAAACATTAAAACTGCATTTAAACCTTACATTTAATATCATAGAAGAGTGGAAAATTCCATCGGTAGATAGTCAGCCCCGTGTCACACGCATTGTTGGCGGCTGCTGCGGGTAAATACGCTGATTTCAGCAAGTATCATATTTAACATTGGTGGGGGAAGTGGCAGGGCTTTATTGGAAGGGGAATCTTGGGTGATGATGTATCCATGAAATATTTTTCAGTCTTGAGCGCTCCTTAATGAGAAGCACAGAAAAAAAGCGACGCGCTCTGAAAGCAAGAATAGAAGCACATTTGAAAGATATTGCGGCTATTAAAAAAATGATTCACGCCACGTCGGAATTTCGCCAACTATCGAGAAAATTGAACGCTCTCAGTCTCAATAAAAATGGACTTTTCGAGAATCAACAAAGTGGGCCGCTTGACGGAGTTTTTGCCCGTAAAACAACTCGTTGAACTGACGCTGGAGAAGGAGTACAGCGTCACCGATATCAAACGTGTTCAGACAAAATGGGGTTCACGAATTACCGTTGATTTGGAGGACGAATTCTCTTGTTTTCTTCCAACGAGATTTGTCAAGCTGTTCGAAGAAGACGTCGCTCTGTTCCATCAGATGGTATCCGTAGCACACGCAAATAATTTAATGTTGCAATACTACGGAGGAAAATTCAACAATTTGGAGTTCAAAGAAGCGAATAAATAAAAGTTATATCAGTGCTCTGAATGGTGCTTATTTAGGATACATAGTTCAAAATGTAATTCCTCGTAAGCGGTAATAAAGTGCTTCTTTCTCATTGTATAAATTCATTTTATAAAATTCAATAAATTTCATGTCAAATTTACGGAATACACCTCTTTATTCTTCCAATTCCCCGGCGATCAAGATAAAAACGAATTATTATTATTATTATTACGTTGTTGGTCAACACAGCGCGGGTCTCGGGCTGAAGGTCGTCCTCAGCGAGAGAGAGGAGATACGACTCATCGTGGGCCTTGTGTATGCAGCATATAAAAAAGAATTCAGTTTTCTTCTAACAGGCGTGCGCGATGTATCACACACGTTTTTCGATATGGATTTTCAATATTTTCGATTCGAATATTCGATATTCAAGATTTGAAAGATAAAGAAGTAGTAGATGCAGCTGGACATACGCCCTTTACAACAGAGACAAATAGAAAGAGATTGAGATCTTAAGCATTGTAAGGGCGTATCTACAGAACAAACGCGACTGGACAAACGCCTTTCTAAAAATAAAAATGTGCCACTGTGGTGCCCCCACCTGTCCCCACTCCTCCCCCCTCTATCGTTCTCTGCACCGCAATAAGCTTCCTCGATGGTGGGGGAAAATTATTGTGGTGGCGGAGGCCGCATGGTGGGGGTAGGAGTGGGGATAGGAGTGGGGGGCGCCATAGTGGTACACCTACTACTACTCTTAGAGAACTGGGGTTTATAGTAAATTATCAAAAAAGTAGCTTGATTCCCAAGAAGAATTGCACTTTTCTGAGATTCGTTATTAACTCTCATAGAATGAGATTAGAGCTACCGGAAGTAAAAAGAAGGAAGATTGTAACTTTGATCGACGACTTCAGTCATCGCAAGTTTTGTACGATTCGGAAATTCGCTCACTTCATTGGAAAGTTAGTCGACTGTTGTCACGTAATTGAGTATGGATGGTTATACACCAAGAGATTCGGAAGAGAAAAATTCTTCGGCCTGCTAATCAGCGGAGGGAATTACGATGCGCTTGTTACGTCCCAACTGGCGAGACTTCCATATCGGTCAAGAAGGGGCAAAACCTTTCTTTACACGTTTTTCGGAATAAACTGCGTTATGTTGGACAGGTGGCCTTTTCGAGCCTAACCTCGCAGAAATTTGCTCAAGACGGCCGTGAGAGTGTATTTTATTAAGCTCGGTGTCTTAAATAACGGATTGTAACTGAGGCGTTAGAATATTGCGATTTTCAAACTAGGAGATTTGATGCAAATGAAATGGAACAACATAAAAAATAACATATTGAAAAATTGCATAGTCGAAAATTATAAATGTCGCGTATGAACGGGGATCTCGATAAAACTGCTGTCGCAATTCTCTCAGATTGGACAGGGCGATTTCTTTCAGCCAGGGAGAATTTAATACGCGAAACGATTTTAATGGGAATGAATTTCTTTTGACTTTAAATATAAAATAAACATGTTAATACGACCAGAAGGACCAAACAAAAAATCATCAATAGAGTCGTGGAACGAAGCTCAATTATAGAATACATAATGAAGCGGTTTTTTCCCCGTTTTATAGCACAACGATTGTTCGCGCAAGAATGATTTCTCCTGAAATACAAAAAAACTGATGACAGACTTATTCTTCTCCAGACGTTCGAAGTTACTGAAGGTTGCCCAAAGATATTCAATCAAAATTATTTAAAATTAAAAATCTCAATCCTTTGAAATTTACTCAAAGTGGAAATTTATTTTTCTGCAATTAATCAAAACCATCCACAAGCGAAAATTATCTTTCTGCGGACAATCATGTTGTAGGGAATAAATCAGGAATATTTACGGAGGTTCTTGGATTGAGAGGTGTAAGTGTTGCTCTGAGAGGTTTCACGTCAGCAGCCGCTGGCCGGTATGTGAGCCTATACCAACAACTGTGCGATCCGGGTCTCTGAGCCTATGTGTAATCCTAGGGAATCACCTTCGTGGTTAATCACTGACTAGCAAGGTAGCCTGTGTCACCCAATCTAACCCAACAGAACCTTCGGATTGCTTCATGTGTGTTTTTCGTGTAACCCTAGGGGCTTTTTGATATCAGCCATTGGCCGGTATGTGAGCCTGTACCAACCACTGATTCGCCAGGGGCACAGCGTTTGTGAATGTATCAGGATATACACAAAACTGATTTTTAGAGGTGAATTTTAATGATGGAAGGAACGAGGGAGAAACTTGGGCTAATCGAGAGTAATTGTCTCGGTAGCGTTCGTTTGGGTAGTTGCAGAATATAATAGTTTTCCGGTAACAGGATCGTAATAATAATCCGTATTGGATGTGCAATCCGTTATTACAATATCCGGACGTTTTTCCGGTTTCAATCCGTCTTTAAACTTGAGCCAAATGTGACTGGGGATTTCCTGCTTCGAATGCCTGTGAAGGATCTGTTTCCATTCCTTTATCTGATTTCGCAACTTTTTCCGATTTATCTTGGGTGTGATACGCCCCTCAATCAGTGGGTATTTAACCAATTCCATCAGATTTTAAATGGATATTGAAATTGTATGAGTCTTAAATTAATCAAACCTTGAAACAAAATGAGATTATTTCCTTTTGATTATAATTAAGATTTATGACCAAAACTATTTTCCAAAAATAAGGATCCTAAACAAAATCATTTTTCAGTGATAATCATGGTACCGAAAGAGAATTACTTTCAAAAACAAGTATTTAAGATGAAATTATTTTGCTTGGAGATAGCCAAAATAAGGAACAAAATTCATTTTTGAAAATAAGAATGCCAAAAATGGAATTATTTGTTTCGAAAATAGTAAAAAAAAAAAACTAAATAAATTTTTGAAAATAAGAATGCAAAAATGAAATTATTTGTTTCGAAAATAATAAAAAAAAGTACGCTTCGCGTACTCGTTGGGGGGCTGCGCCCCCCAAACCCCCCCGCGCTCCGCACGACGCAACATTGTCACGCAGCGCTCACGTTTTGTTAGGGGGCTTCGCGCTCCGTATTCTTGACCATTATCTTAATTTATTCGGTATGTAAATGCTATATTGTTTTTATGTTATTGAACATTGTTATTGATAATATTGAGTCACATCTTTCATTCTCAATGGGGGCAATGATTCATAAAGTTAATGACCGAATTTTAAGAATTAGATTAGTAGCCACTCACAATTTCATAATATGATGATCATATATTTTGTTTTTGTGATGTATTTTGAATGTTGGTTAACATGTCCCTTAGGGACGTTTTAATAGGCACTCACACCGTTATTTAAACTCTTTGATTCATTGTGAACATCGAGTAGTCGTATAAATTCTATAAATCATAATTTAAAAGACAGATTTGAATATAATCAATATAATATAAAAGTATCTAAACAATCATATCATTTAAATGTTTTAATATAGATTATATTCACAGAATTATTACAACATTAGGCAGTAACGAAGAATATTAGTGATATTTGAGATGGGCATATTTATCATAAAACTTTAAGCATTTAATGATTATTAGTCCATTTATAATAAGTAAAAAAAAAGCTTTCGGTTATAAATCAATGCTCAGATTCTGTTTTTTCACGTTTGAAACGCGTGGGTGATCGCCATATTGCCAATGGAGCGCAAGCACACAAAAGAACCATGTACTTTTTATAAGAGCGAAATATGGATTTTGAATTTGGCGCGCTCATGCCGTGCTTAGTGCCTCTTTTACTCTGTACGTGGCATAGCAGCGTCGTGACATACATGGCGACGTCGCGTGCGCCGGTCTATATTTTACGTGAAAGCGGTGAGAGTGATATGTGCTTGTTTACAGTCATATGGAAAACCTGTCAGTGAGAAAAAAAGTCTTTTTTTGTTAAAAATATTGTTTTTGTACAAAAGTTATTCATTTAACAGTGCCTAATTGGATTGAAACTTCATGAAACATTTGTTCATAATCACAAACAGAAATTCTGTAAGTTAGAAAAAAATCGTCCGGGGATTGAGCGTCTGAACTTCGGAGATCCAAGTGCATATGGACAGAAATTGCTTTTTTTCGTTAAAAATTGTGTTTTTTTTGCAAAAATTGTAAACTTAATGGTCTCTGATCGGATTAATACTTCGTGGGACATTTGTTTACAATCATATACAGACATCGTGTGAGTTGGAGAAAAATTCGTCCGTGAACTTCGGAAATCCATGTGCATCTGGACAGAAATAGCTGTTTTTTCGTTAAAAATTGTGTTTTCTTTGCAAAAATTGTAGGCTTAATGGTGTCTGATTGGATTCATACTTCGTGGTACATTTGTTTACAATCATATACAGACATTGTGTGAGTTAGAGGAAAATTCGTCCGTGAACTTCGGAGATCCAAGTGCATATAGATAGAAATAGCATTTTTTGGTTAAAATGGTGTTTTTTGTCAAAATTGCAACCTTAATGGTGTCTGATTGGATTCATACTTCGTCAGACATTTGTTTACAATCATATACACACATTCTGTGAGTTAGAGAAAAATTTGTTAGAGAAATTCCAAGTTTCAACTACATATGGTCATAAAACGTCTTTTTATGCTCAAAAATGGCTATTTTTTTCAAAAATCTTTGTTTGACAATATCCGTTTAGATTTAAACTCCTTGGGCATAGAGATTACAACCATACACAACTACCCTTCAAAGGAAATTGAATTCCGTACACTGGTTTCTGAGATCTGGGTCTGGACGGACATCCGACACAGATTTCGAGCTGATCGCAATAGGCACTTTCTGTCATAAATGAGTGAATGCCTAAAAACGACATGAATTTTTGAAAATAAGAATGCAAAAATGAAATTATTTGTTTCGAAAATAGTAAAAAAAAAAAAAAACCGATACTCTGGTGTAGTGGCTAGCGTGCTCGCCTCTAAACCAGAGCATCGGGAGGTCCTGGGTTCGATTCCCTGTGCCGTAGTTTCGTCGAGAAATAAAAATATGGGCGTGACAAGCTCCAGATATATATATGTGATGTTATGATATAAATTTTTTATGGAATTTTTAATTGAAATATAATAAAAAAAAAAAATAATAATAATAAAAATAATAATAATAATGAAATTGAATAAATAAAGAACGAGGAAAATCATTGGAATTGAGTACGTCTACCTGAAATTCAACTAACAATACGACAACGAGGAAAACAAAGGATTGGAAGGCCTCTGCCGAGGACGATCGCTGTTCTTCGAAGCAACGATCGTTTAAGGGGGAAGGTGTTACATCTGGTGAAATTTATGATTATATTGGAAATCATCATAAATAAAAAACGTTTGAATATTTTAAACGTTTTGAATATTTTAAAATACATCGCAGAAGAACAGGAAACGCAAAGCTGTATTAAAATCGTCGCAGAAGAAAGAAGAAGAAGGAACATCGAATTTGGGATATTAAGGGTGTTTTGAGTGCTCATACGCCTATCCTATTGTGGAGCATCAATTGGAAACAAAATCAATAATGAAATTAGAATCATTTCGTCGAGGAATGCATTTACTGATAAGAAATTGCCGCCGGGCTTGACAACAACGCGCAAATTAATTATCGACATCGCCGTTCAATGCATGAGTGCAGCACCTCCTGGAGGAGCATCGACTGGCTTGCGCGAAATCGTAAAGGCAATGTCTCACGTACAGGAACGACTCACATACATGGATAAATTATAAATTGATTTTAAAAGTCCATAAGAGATATTTGAAAATTATAAAATGCTTAATTAATATTCAACCCAATTATGAAAATGTTTTATATGGGTCAGATAACTAAAAATCATAATAGAAAATACGTTATGAATTAAAAATATTTCACACACACAAGCAAGCTTGAACTCAATACACACGCACTAATAAAATGTACAGGGTGTATAAAAATGATGTGTCGCCACTTCGCCCAGTATATCTCCAGCTTCAGATCAGTGGAGATCTATCAAAATTTGTAGCCGCAAAATTGACCTTGACCCTGAAATTCAAGGTCAAATTTTTTTATTGGCTTAAAAAATTCTACTTCTTAAGAGGAACAAAAGTCAGAAAGAAACCATAGGTCGGAGATGCGTCCTTCAACCCGAAACGACAATGTCAATTCGAAAAAAATCGAAAAAGTGCGTTCTTACAAAATATTGTTCACAGAAACACGGGATAAGAATTTTAATAATTATAAAAAAAGCTTTTCAACGCAGACACTTCAATATTTATTAATTGGAATCAAGAAATGTTGCAATTGCATGACGCTGACCACACTAAAGTGGATGAATCGGCATAAGATGGGTGACACAGATCTTTGCGATATCCCTTTGTCGCGTTACCACTACGAGCATCTAATTCCCTAGCTCATTGTTGCCGAAAATCAATTAACACATAGTCTCGCTGAATTAACCTTGACCCTAAAACTCAAAGTCAGTTTCAAAGTTAATTCATCTTGTTAAGAGGCATCTAATTCTCGTAGAAACGACGAGTTAGGAATGAACCTTTCAATATCAAGCCGTCAAAACATAAAAAATATGCGTATTTCATTTAGTTCGGAGGGATAAAATTCGGAACTGAAACATAATTAAAAAGGCAATCGATATAACTAGACAGACTTGATGTCTGGCACACAACACGCCTGCTGTTCTATGAAAACAAGGCTTTAGATGGCCAGGTTTACGATAAGCGATTTTGATCTTAACAATAGTTGTTGTCATGAGTTGCTTAAACATCTTCATTAGCGGCAGACTATTAGCGTTACCCGGACTACACCACGTGGAGGTTGTCTGCCTGGTATCCCTTGGCCCTGAAAAGGGCCGTTGTGTTTTGTTGTCCGTTTCGAAAGATTCGTTTCAAATCATTTCAATGACGACTGTGTGTCGGGTGCGTATGCAATGTTGGATTAGTTGTCTCCTGCTTCATTATGACGCGGTCGTTGATGGCGGCGGCGTCGAGGAACCCAGAGAATCGAACCATCATGTCCAATTGCTCGAAGCATTCTAGCTTGTTCTCCAGCTTCCACATGCCGGCCACCATTACGCAAGCACGCTCGCAACCGTGCCTCCAAGTTTCTCGGAACCCTGAGAAGAAGTTCTCGGTTTCGCATCAACCTGGCAACTCCCTCATCGATTCGGCGTCTCAGATCTACCAGCGTCCTAATCGCTCGACCTTCTCTGTAGACGATAGCCTGGAGTGCTCCCCAGAAAAAAAAGTCCAAGGGATTTAGGTCTGGAGAACGTGGTGGCCAGAGATGCGGAGCAGGCCGACGACCGAGCCAACGCGATCCAAACATTTCGTTCAAGAATGCACGGACTTGAAGACCGAAATGAGGTGGTGCTCCGTCGTGCATAAAAAAATGCGATGGCGAGCATGTCGTGGAATCATGTCCCTCAGACGCGGCATTAAATCGCGTTGCAGAAAGTGCAAATAATTGCGACTGTTCAATCTCAGTGGAAGGTAGACTGGACCTATCAGGGTGTTCCCAATGATACCTGCCCAAACGTTTACTGAAAAACGTCCCTGGTGAACTCGTTGCATCATTGCACGAGGATTCCTCTCAGCCCAGATGCGTAAGTTCTGCCGGTTCACGATTGCGGTGCTGGAGAAGCTCGCCTCATCGGTAAACAGAATGCGTTCAAAAAAATGAGGATCTCCCTCCAGTTTCTGTAGCATCCATCGAAAAAAATTACGACGAGCGCGGTAATCTCCAGGATATAATGCCTGACCAGATTAGACACGGTAAGGTCGTAGGCCCTCTTCACGAATTATGCGACGCACCGTCATGTGCGCTATACCAACGCGAGCGGCTATTCGACGTAAACCCATGACGGGAAAAGCTCGTGCAAGAGCAATGACACGCTCTTCAATGTTCCAATGAACACGAGGACGACCGGCTCTTCGATATCCAGCGTTCCGCACCTCAAACCTCTCCTGATCGTTGAACCGCTCTTCGAGTCGTTGAAACTCACGACGATCTGGAATTGCCCCTGGCCGTAGAGGATGACCGTTTGCCCGATCAAGAAGTAACTGACGATAAATTTCGCGAGCTCTTCCAAAGTTTCCGAAAGCTTGATCAATAGCGCGCAACATAAGACGTTGATCTCGTCCATCTCGTCCACGACCACGATGTGGTCGCCGACCACGATTCATGTTATTACGACAGTGACGACAGTGATAGGGCCAACAAAGATTCAGGTAGTGAGGGCGATCACCGATGGAGCGACCACAACGACTTCGATAATGCTAGAGATGACCAAAACTGCCACGACAAAGACTGACTGCGATAGAAATGACCTGGACTGCAACGCTAAAGACTTCGATTATGATAGAGTTGACCGAGACTACGGCGACAGACTTCGACAATGATATAATTATCCAAGACTGCGACGATAGACTTCGACAACGATAAAGTTGATCGAAATTGCAATGACAAAGACTGCGACGATGATAGGATTGACCGAGACTGCGACGAAAGACTTCGACGATAAAGTTGACCCAAAATGCAACGACAAAGACTTTGACTATGATGGAGATGACCGGGATTGCAACGACAAACACTTCGACGATGATAGAACCGACCTAAACTGCGACGATCCTAGAGATGACCGAGACTGCGATGATAAAGACCTCGACGATGATGGAGATCAATGGGACTGCGACGACAGAACACAGTTTTTTTGTTGATTTTTTTATAACCTCCACGTGGTGTATTCCGGGTAACGCTAATGGTCTGCCGCTGATGAATATGTTTAAGCAACTCGTGCACGGTCACACAAGCACGATATAACTCTGAAATGTGTAGGTGACAACAACTATTGTTAAGATCAAATTCGTTTATCGCAAACCTGGCCATCTAATGTTTTGTTTTCGTAGAATAGCAGGCGTACTGTGTGCCAGACATAAAGTCTTTCTAGTTATATCGATTGCCGTTATAATTATTCTTCAGTTCCGAATTTTATCCCTCCGCACTAAATGAAAAACGCACATTTTTTATATGTTTTGACGGCTTGATATTGAAAGGTTCATTCCTGATTCGTCGTTTCTACGAGAATTAGATGCCTCTTAACGAGATGAATTGACTTTGAAACTGACTTTGAGTTTTAGGGTCAAGGTTAATTCAGCGGAACTATGTGTTAATTGATTTTCGGCAACAATGAGCTAGGGAATTAGATGCTCGTAGTGGTAACGCGACAAAGGGATATCGCAAAGATCTGTGTCACCCATCTCATGCCGATTCATCCACCTTAGTGTGGTCAGCGTCATGCAATTGCAACATTTCTTGATTCCAATTAATAAATATTGAAGTGTCTGCGTTGAAAAGCTTTTTTTATAATTATTAAAATTCTTATCCCGTGTTTCTGTGAACAATGTTTTGTAAGAACGCACTTTTTCGATTTTTTGCGAATTGACATTGTCGTTTCGGGTTGAAGGACGCATCTCCGACCTATGATTCCTTTCTGACTTTTGTTCCTCTTAAGAAGTAGAATTTTTTAAGCCAATAAAAAATTTGACCTTGAATTTCAGGGTCAAGGTCAATTTTGCGGCTACAAATTTTGATAGATCTCCACCGATCTCAAGCTGGAGATTTACTGGGCGAAGTGGCTACACATCATTTTTATACACCCTGTACAATATCTATTGAAAGAACTTTGGAAAAATAAACGAAACAGAATTTTCCGAACATTTATAATGATGAACGAATTTTGAAAATATAAAAACGTTATTAAAATTATTTAGTTAAAAATTAGAAAATAAAAATTATTAACTTCCGTAAAAATAAAGATACAAAGTTCATTCAAAAACGTAATTAAAACATTTTGAAAATTAAAATTATTTACAAAAAAATAGGAATAAGGAAAATATTGTTATCTACGATGATTATAAGATATGAAGAATCAACGATGTATCCAAAGGAAAGAAGATTGTAATTAGCATAAGAAGGGGCACGAAGTTGATTGGTCAAGATGATTATCGATTGATTTTCGACCGAGGTTTCATAAGGAAGCACACGAAATTTTCATGCAGATTCCGCCGGGAAGTACACCGGACTTAACACGTTACACAATTACACGAGATTAGACAAAGGGAACATTTTGAGTACATATACACGCACACTGAAACCATACATATTTAAAATTATTTTAACCTGGAAATTACAAGCGTTTATTTAAATAAAAGAAATATTGGACAAACACAAATTTGAATTCAAATTATTTTGAATATTTATTTATTCGAATTTTCAACAAAACCATCAACCCGGAAAATCATCATCTTTAAATATTTTTTTTTATCTTCGTTGGAAATTCGTGGAAATCGGAATTCGAGGGAAATTTCAAGGAGCTGTTTCAATCAATTTGAAGAACGAATTTCATTGAGGAATATTTCTTTTCGACGTTTTGAAAATTTAATTTCGAAAGCCAACGAACAAGGTAAGCGATTTTATTGTAAATAATTTAAAATGATTTTCACATTTTGTACATTATATTTTGAATTTAATATAATCATGTTTTGGATTTGAACAAAAGTTATTATGGTTATTTTATTTTTCGGAATCATATTTGATTCCATTATTTTCTTTTATTAACGTCGGGTTAATTTAATTTTGGAAATGAATTGAACTTTTTGAATTTTGGATTTTTTTTGTGGCGAGATTTATTATTCTATTTTAATGGCGTTAACGAGCTTAAGCCATTTAATTATGACTGCACTCTCAGCCCTTTCCCGAGTAAATTTCCGAGAGGTTAGACTCTAAACAGGGCACATCCTCGATTCGTACGTTTACATGCCGAATAACGTGTAAAGGAAGGGGACGCTCTTCTTGACCGAGATGGCCTAAATTGTCGATCGAGACGTAACAGTGGCATACACAAGTACTCGTACAGGTGTGAGTCACATGTATACAGAGATGGGCGGTAGCAATTACTTTTATAATTAAATTACACATTAAATTACTAATTATTTGAAGCATTTGTAATTTTATAGCATTAAATTATGCATTACTCAGAGCAGTTTTAATTATGATGCATTTAATTAAAAATTATTTCGCTATTTTGTAATCGAGATCCATTTAATTACAAATTATTTCAAGCATTTCATATTGAAAATGATTCAATTACTTTGAAGAACATTGAATTACATTTATAATTGAATTACATTTGTAATTAAATTACTGTTGTAATTTAATTAAATTATATTTGTGACTCAATTAAATTACATTTGTAATTAAATTACATTTGTAATTGAATTACATCTGTAATTAAATTACATTTGTAATTGAACTACATTTGTAATTTAATTACATCTGTAATTGAATTACATTTGTAATTAAATTACATTTGTAATTTTTAATTACATTTGTAATTGAATTACATTAGTAATTTAATTAAATTTATAATTTGATTATGAGGCATTCCACGCCAACTCGAACCCTATTTGGCTCTTGTATCCCCGATTTTTTCGAATTTTCTTCATGTTTTAGTATCGGTTAAAAGAGGCGTACAGGATTTTTTTCAATTTTTTTTGTCAAAACGTTTTCAAGATATCGATTTTTCAAAAATTACGTTGCTTCTTTTTAAAGGTCCATAACTTTGCGAAAAAAAACAGATCCCATCATTATCCCATTATCTACTTAGGCTTTAAAATTGTGAAATGAATGACAGTTTTTTACTAAAAATTTAAAAAAATGTTAAAAATTACGGAGTGAAACAAAATCAAGTGATCCTCATAAAGTGTACCAAGAAGTTTCAAGCAGCTAACAAGTATATAATTATACAATCATATGCACACTGCATGGTCTGCCCTTTCGGTGTGCCATCTTTTTGAACAGGTATGTCAGTGCAATTAATGGACGCTTTGACTCCGCGAGGGAGGCCTCTTGTCGCATCTTAGCCCACCACCGAATTCTGGAAGAGGGCGTTGGCGATACAGCACAATTGTTCGCTGCGAGTAAAAATCCGTGCACGGAGAGTGTGTGCGGCGAGGAGGGAGATACCACAACTTTGAAGAGACGATATTATGCGCGGGTACGAAGCCCAAAATTCGTATAATTGTCGTAAACGGGGGGAGAGTGAGTAGAGGAGAGAAATAGGGAGAATCTCCGTGGCCCGCGTAGGAGCGCTGATCGCCGTGGGGGTTCTCGAGAGAGTAGGGCGAGCACCTAGGAATAGGATAGAGCGAAGATCGAGAGAATCGATGAATTTTTAGGGATAATCAGTCGAATTTGGACGGTGACGAAAGCCGGCTGTGTGTAGCGGTCAGCGAGGAGCTTCCGGTGCTTGCAGCAAGGCGGTGAGCTCGATCCTCCCCTGAACTTCTCGTGAGTGCGGAGTTCTTTGACCAATATTGCCTCTACTTCTGTGAGTATTTGAGGGTTTACTGTTGTTTTACTCAGTATATTTCGCCATGCGGCGGTTTTGACGAATTTGCGACAAGGGTCGCGTTACGTTAATTATCTGAGTATTAATGGCAAAAGAGCACCGTGCAAGTGCTCTGATCGTTGGTCAATCCGTATTCATTGTTATTGATATTGGTAAGGATATTTTGGGATAGTTATTTCGCGTAAATTCGATGTAACATGGCAAAATGTTTAAGTATTGAGAAAGATAGTCCGCGCGAAAAGAGTCATATATAAGCACAACGCGCGCTGTCTTTCTCTTCGTGAGTCGAAGCTTGGCTTTGTCTCACGTTACTATACAAGTCTCTTTTTCGTTTTTCGTCGATTCTCGTACACGAGAGCGCGTACACGTGGCTACCTGTATGTCGTGTATCTCGTTCTTAAATTTTCGCGTAATTCTTCTTCGATTTTATATTGATCAAAAATATTCTTTGCTAGCTACCTTTATTCGGTTTCACGATTATTATGATTACTATATTTCTTTGGCTGCCTTCCGAATAACTGTCGCGGTATCTCTTTGGGAATTTGCATTATCATTACCTGTTCGTTTAATTGCGTGAATTTACTGATTTCCGGTCATCTGATTATTATTTTCGGGAGCTGCCTATTTTTAGTTTTAATCACAAATGGTAGCATCGTTTTTTTTAAGAAAATGTTGGTAATAAATTCTAGTATCTTTAAGAATTTTTATTTAAAATTATAAAAGTGGAGTTTTTGGGTATCGTGATTTTAATATTTGAAAACTACTTTACCAGCTCAAATTATTTATATATTCTTTAATTTTACTGCTTGAAAAAGCTGTGTCGTAACCAGAACAAATTCCTTGCCCTCTCTGACTCAATTCTTCAAATTTTCAATATAAAAAACAGAGTTTTTTATATGGAATGTTTGAGTTTTGAGAAAGATAGTCCGCGCGAAAAGAGTCATATATAAGCACCACGCGCGCCGTCTCTCTCTTCGTGAGTCGGAGCTTGGCTTTGTCTTGCGTTAGTATACAAGTTTGTAAACATATAAAAAACAGAGTTTTATATATGGAAGATTTTAAGCGTTGAGCAAAAGTAGGCAGCGGTTTCCATCTATCTATAAAATCTTTTACGAAAAAAAAACAAAACTATAGTTCAATCAATTCGCTCCAAAAAAATCTGAAAAAAATTCTGACTGCTTTTCAAAGGTACTACAAACCCATACAAAATTGGGGACAAAATCGGAGAGGTGAAGGGTCCACACCCAGGTCGAATCGGTGTGGAATGTCTCATATATATAGGTCATTCCATGTCAAGTCGACCAAGAGTTGGAATCGACCCCTCTCAATTTCGATGAAATTTGGTCAGAAGTTTCCGTTTTCAATGAAACGGAGTTTTACCAAAGAAAAACAATAAAAAAATGTTGTTCAAAAGTTATTCAAAATTTAAAGTTTCACAATTTTTCAAATCTTCCAAGTTTATTTTTCAAATATCTCGATAACGATTATAGTAGCGAAAAATCGTTCTGAATTCGTTTTGAAGAGTATACTTGGGGCTACGAAAAAAAAATATTCTGACAAAAAAAATTGAAAAATGATGAATTTGGAGAATGTTGAATTTTCAAAAATCGTGAAAATCCCAGTTCCATATTTTATTTTATTTTATTTTATTTTTATATAATACCATGTACTAATCTAAAAATATCCCGACATTTTCAGGACAGTGTGTTTTTGTTTCAAAAATTTGAAATTTTGAATTTTTGTAAAAAAAGTTTTTTTTTTCATTGCTATTAATTGAAATTTGTACTGCTAAGAATTACAGAATTACGTGATTGCTCAACTTCACTAAAGTTAGAGGAAAAACAAAAGAAATTTTTTTCCAAAATTCAAACATTTATATTTTCGAAACAAGAACACACCATCCTGAAAATTTCAGGATCTTTTAAGATCAGTAAAAGGTATTATAAAAAAAAATGTAACAAAAAATTTCATGTTGATCGTGGATTTGCTCGATTTTTTAAAATTAAAAAATTAATATTTTTGAAAAAAAAAGAACACCTCTTTCGAAATTTCAGCGTCTCTCAAGATCAGTACAAGGTATTACATAAAAAAAATTAAACCGAAAATAAAATGTGGAACTTCAATTTTTACGATATTTAAAAATTCTCAATTCTCGAAATTCGTCATTTTTCCAAATTTTTTTTCGGAATCTTCTTTTTTCATAGCCCTGAGTATAGTCTTTAAAACGAATTCGAAACGGTTTTTCGTAACTATAATAGTTTTCGAGATATTTCAAAAATAAATTTGAAAGATTTGAAAAATTGTGAAATTTTTAATTTCGAACAACTTTTGAAAAACATTTTTTAATTTTTTTTTTCATTGGTAGAACTCCGTTTTATTGAAAACAAAAACTTCTGACCAAATTTCATCGAAATTAAAAGGGGTCGATTTCAACTCTTGGTCGATTTGACATGGAATGACCTATATATATATATATATAGATGGGGGATTCCACGTCGAATAACTTTGTCATCGGCCTGACCCCCTCGGATTTGGATGTCCAATGAATTTTGGTTTTCGTGTTGCCCAAAATATGAGTTCAAATTTTTAGAAAATTTTATTTCCTTTTCTAGGGGTTGCCTGAACTAAAAAATCATTAAAGTGAGGGACAACAGAAAGAGGGGCATTTTTCAAATTAATGAAATTTTTTCACAGAAATTAGGGCCCAAAACAGATATTTTCGTTGTAGTTCGATAATGGGCCAAAAATAATTACCATTTTTTTTTCAATTATAATTTCCATTAAATTTTTTTTTTTTTAATTATCCGTTTTATTTCAGGTCGTCGAGACTAATAAATTCTCGAAAAATGTTGTCGTTTCAGTTTTAAACCAAGAAAAAAAATAAAGTTTCACTAAAAAGATATGTTTGTTGGTATTATTCTCTCTACAACAAACAATCAAAAAAAGAAATTATAAAAAAAAAATTGAAATACAAAAAAAATAGTAATTATTTTTGGCCCAATGTTTTCGTTGATCTGCAATCTAAAAAATTTTGGATTTTCGAGAAAAATAAAAATAATTTTTTTTTTTGGTCCTCAGCCCGCCGATAACGATGACATTTGTTTTTTCTTATAATCTGTGTATGCCAGCCATAGTAGCATAGTAGAAAAATTAAAAAACTCAAACTATTTTTTTTTTTATCTAGGACCCATCGATATTGTGAATTATGTCACAACGCGCTAGAGATAATCGGCGAAATATAACGGAACAATTGGAACCGTTGGAACCGGATAATGATGATCCTCAGGAAAGTTTCAGTCAATTATCCATTGATGAATACTTACCGACGAACATTCCACCGGACATTCCTGTAGATCTCAGATCTTTTTGCGAAGCGTGCAAAAAAAAGGCCTACTTGGATGGCAAATATTTTACAGTCGACTATACCAAGTCTAACCCTACGAACGTTTTGGCTGTTTGCAAAATATGCAGACCGCAGAAAACTGTAGTGGGTCGACTTGATGTATCTTCCAACTTTACGACGCATATAAAAGTAAGATTGTCATTCATAGCCCTCAAAACTATTGATTCTTAAAATAAAATTAAATTATGTTAAACGACATAACTTTACAAGGGGGTAATCCTCAGAATATTTTTAACACTTGTAAAATGTAGCAACGTACATTATTTTTGAAAAATCGGTCCGGAGCGAGCCAGGCTCGCACAATTAGGGTTTCGTACCATTACTATAAAACACGCATTATTATTTGAAACATTTTTTTCTTCAGCAACTATTCCACTGTCAAAAATATCGGCGATTTTCCGGTAATCTATGAATCAATATTAACCCTATTTAAACCTAAATTTTAGCTTCAAAAACCTAGAAAATAAGAGGGAACGGTCATTTTTAGCAAACTTTAAACTAGATCGACAAGACCAGTGGACCAAAAATTATGAACAAAATATTATGTTGAAATTTGCATCATTGCAAAGCAACGAAAATATATTTTTTCAATTCACTTTTATTAAAATTTACGTTCTGCTTGTGCATTCGAAATCCCAGTTCCTTAATAAAAACTCCAACATTCATTTCAGCGATTTTTCATTCCAAAAATTTCTCCAGAAGAATAAATTTTATTGACAAATAAATTATTTCTGTTGGATTAAAACGATGCACATTTCAGCATCATAAAATATTTTTCAAATCCTTAAAAGTAGCTTTTTCGAATGTTGCCTCACACGATATATGAATGAAATTTCTTTTTCACCCTAACTGATCCACTACTTTTATCGAAAATAATGTTTCTTTTCAATCGTGCACTGGCGTTAACACGTTATGGAAATTAAATATCATGCCAAATTTTAAAGTTTGACGTACATAGTTTTCGAGAAAAATTGTTTTGTGACAGACGACGGAGATGAGACTGATCTTATAAGAGATCCGTTTTTTTTCTTTTGAGGTGAAAAACCCTAAAAATGAATATCCAACAGACAACTTGTGTGGATAAAATTATGTTTTTGTTGCTATGACGTATAAATTACCTATTGTGCATTTACAAAATGTGTTCGCGAAAACTCATCCTTTTGCGCCGTGCAAAATATATTTCGTCATTTTTCATTTTAAAAAGATTATGTACAAGGGGTAGGATATTATAAGTGATCAAATGACAATTTGTAGAGAATACATCCTAGTCTTCAAGCACAATACAAAACGTACGTGAAATTGAAACGGCGGCGTATGAATAGCGACGATCATCTACCGTGCACAAAACGAACTACATGCTCGTTTTCTCAAGATCGTTTTGAATGGAATGTCACAAATTACATTTTGGAAAGCATGGCACCGTTAAAAACGGTTGAAATGCCAAGTTTTCGAAAAATATTTGATGGTAAGTACTTATTTAATAAGCAAATAGAGCCCGTAAATTCTTGTTTATTCGTTATTATCGAATTTATTTATTATTATTTCTTATTATTTATGTATTATTATATGCAAATATAATTTGTTTATGTTCGATTTGTCCGAATATTATTGAATTATTAATTGTGCAGTTCGCTTAGATTTCCAAGATTGTTTCTCGAATTCACAATTAATTGTAAGGTCAATTAGTGAAGTATTACAACAATTGAAAACTGAATACATACTCAGAGATTTTAGGTTAAATTTCACAATAAAAAACAAGATTTTCTTCAAGTTCGGGCAGTTTTTCATAATCTGCAAAATAATACTAAAAGGTTGATTTTAATTTCAATGGACTGCAAACTTAATTTCTTGTCGATTTTCTCAATATTTTCATAGATTTACACATAAAACAAAGCGGTTCGACAATTAAACATATGTCAAGACGAAAAATTGGCATAAAAATCGACCGTATTTGCTCGGAAAGCATAATAGAAATTCGAAAATCAATGCCTACGATCGAGTACATCGTACTTTTGCACCACCGCTGATATTTGGAGTGGATCGCATCGACGATTCATAGGAGTAACAGCCCATTGGGTATTTATTTTTTTATGTAACTATTATTATGTTGGGTTCAATAATAATTCATCATTTTTTTTATTCTTATACAGTAAATTTCTCAATCGTATTAAATGCAATCAAACGTTAAAAAGTTGAAATTACTCTCAATACTATGAGTATTATGCTAATAAAAATAAGAGTTCTCTAAAAATTATTCTCAAAAACAAAACCCTTATCAAAAATAAAAATATTATTCAATTAATGCAATCATTAAAAAAATCGAATTCATATTTTAATCAATTACAAGGACCATGTTGTCGTCCAGACGCCGATTTTGGAACATAAATATAAATGTTCGTTGAATACGTGTAAGCCTAACCAATGGTCCATGAATTTGATTTATGGAATGGAGAAATTTTTGACGTTACGTGTAACGCTTTAGGTGCAGCGGTTTTCTCATAAATCAACTTTGGAGTTTCACTACGCAGTGCACGATCCCAAGCAAACCGCTTGACGGATCTTTCCTATTCTCTCTTCGTACCCCTTTTCTGGACTGTCTAAGGTCACTTTTTGATTTTTCAACCCAGTTATTGTTTTAAACATTTAAAAAGTGGTCTGTAACTCTATAACAGGAACCTACATAAAAATATACCGCACTCAAGAGGAGGCTAAATACCGACACTACCACCTCGAAATTGCCATCCAAACTTCCTCTTATACAAATGGAAGGAATTTAATAAAATTTTAACAACATCATCAGAATAATGGCAGGAATGGAGCCTCACTAAAATTGTTTCGAAAAACAAAAAAAAAATACAGATTCAATTACCACCAAGAAACTGTAATTGAAAAACTTAAATTATTAAAGTTTCACTGCATTTCGGGTAAAACTAAGAGTGAGGCTCCATGAAGAACGCCACGATACAAATATCGAGACGTTTCCGACATTATTTTGTCAAAAAGACACGCCGTAAGTTTGGATGGCGCATCACGAGATAAATATCGATAAATCGTAGTTTTATTGAAAACGAAATCGCGAAAACTACCCAGATAGAACACTGACGTATATTATACGTATATTACAGGTATATATGTATATAATATGTATACGTCTATGATATACCTGTATTATACGTATACTAAACGTATATTTTAGGTCTATTTATTGATAATAGTGAAAGAATTTCATATACGTATCATTTACGTATATTATACAATAAGCATTTGACATCGAATTATATACATCTATTATATGTATACGAAACATGTACTTTACAATAAAGACAATATGACGTATAATATACGTATATTGGACATCTTTTTTTCTACATATCTCGGTGGAATTTTGTACATCTCATATACATATCATATATGTTAATTATCTTGCGATTGGGATTCTTAGATCTAAAGCTGTTCAGTGAACGTATAATATACGTATATTATACGTTCATTGAATAGCTTGAATAAACTTATATTATATGTAACATATATTATTATTATTATATATTATATATATATGAGATGTACAAAATTTCACCGGGATATGTAGATAAAAACACATCCAATATACGTATATAGTATATATATATATATACGTATATTGGACTTGTTCTTTTCTACATATCTCGGTGGCATTTTGTACATCTCATATACATATAATATATATTTATTATCTCACGATTGCGATTCTTAAATCTGAAGCAATTCAATCAACGTATAATACATATACGAATATTATACGTTCATTGAGTATATTATCATTTTATATTATTGTTATTTAAGAATAAAAACCGATTTCCACAATTGAGAGCAATAATTTTTTATAATAACAATAATAATAATATTTATTATTGTTTATTATTATTATTTTTGTGTTATTATGAGTTTATTTAAAATCAAACTAAAATTAGCCTGCCACACATCCCGTGGTCTCCGACTTTTTTGATTTTGGAAATAATACTATTTATTATTATAATTGTTACTATTATTCATCTGATTCAATATTTTAGTTTTTAATTTAGTTAAAAGACAAGTCGAACCAAAAATGGCCTTCGGGTAATGAAAATAAATTCTCACTACGATTTTGGTACGTGATTGTTCTCGGCCTGTGTTCTATAAATATGATATTTACATTAGAATACCAAAAGTAGTCGGTGGTGTAGTGGTTAGCATCCGAGTCGTAGGTTGTTCGTTAGGCTCAATAGATAGGTAGGTTTCAAATCCCAGTCAGGTCTCGATATGTTCTAGGGTCCGTGAAAATGCAAGATAACTAAAGCGGTCGGAAAAATTCATGAACTTTAAAATTATCCATTTTTTTTAAATTTAATTCATGTTCAATTTGAGGAT
This sequence comes from Alloplasta piceator, assembly GCA_946863875.1. Taxonomy (NCBI): domain Eukaryota; kingdom Metazoa; phylum Arthropoda; class Insecta; order Hymenoptera; family Ichneumonidae; genus Alloplasta; species Alloplasta piceator. The sequence goes on from OX333074.1 coordinate 26,618,203, forward strand.
ATGCTCAAAAACAAGGGTAGCGGGTTCAAATCTCACTGGGGGCAAAATTTTTTTTTTCAAAAATTATTTTTTCGTTACTTGACACTAAGGAACTATCAAATGTGAATATCGAACTGATTTTTATCGTATATATATATATATGCTAATATCCGTATATTTTGTTTATATTCTACGTTTGTATTCTACGTATTTTCGACGTCTCGTATATGTAAAATAATACCGTATAATATATGTAGAATATACATATATTATACGGAGATTAGCCGGACATTTAGCTCTTCGGTATACGTACTAAATATGTGTTATATACGTATCTGGCAACGTCTAATATACGTATAATATACGTCAGTGTTCTATCTGGGTAGTTCACAGACGTGCGACTGCGGGAAGCACCATGCATTCTGCCGAGTCACCTAATATTTAGGAGGCTCAAATGAGTTCGTTTTGGCATTAGCTATAACGTATTTTAGCCTCTCAATTGACAATTAATTGTTTATTAATTTATACTCTCCATAATTGTCAAAATGTAATTAATTCTCATCCACGGTTGTCGGAGAAAGACTGGACGACGATGATACGTCGATAATGTAGGGATTGAACAAAAATGGTATTTAGCCACCTCTTAAGCAGTCCGAAAAAGTGTTCCAAAGAAAATGAGACGTCGTAAGATGAGATCCGTCAAGGGGTTTTATCAGGATCGTGCACAGCGCAGTGAAATTCAAAAATTGATTTATGAGAGAATCGCTGCTCTTGAAGGGTTCCAACTGGCGTCAAAAATTTTCTCATCCGATAAATGATGGACCATTGGTCAGGTTTATACGTATTTAGCAGACATTTATATTTATGCTCAATGATCGGTGGTTTGACGCTAACTCGGTCCCCTTAACTGTCATTATTTCTTATCTAAATGAATTTCAAATGCAGTTTACTAGCTTGGTACCTAATTATTATATATGTATATAATTGAATAGAAATATAAAATTCCTTTGCCATTCTACAGATCGATGAGAATTCTTTGCAGCGTAGATCGGCTGCAATTGCTTGTAAACGCTTTCCTGGCACGCACTCATATGAAGCAATCGCAGCTGCACTCGTCGAGATCCATGCATCCTTTGAATTGAATAATAGTAATATCATTGCAACAGTTACTGACAACGGCTCCAATTTCGTTAAAGCTTTTGAAGTTTTCGGAGTCAACGTGGAGGATGTCATAATTTCAAGTATGTTTTCCGAATTTTCTTCATTTCAAAGCAGTGAAAAACATGAAACCTCCAATCTGTAGGAAATAATGCTTCCTCTTATTGAGAAGAGCATACAAATTGAGCATACTTCGGATTGTTATAATTTGACTATTCGACCTGGGTCTGACCCTTCACCTCTCCAATTTTGTTCGTAACTTGTTATGATTTCGTAGTATTTTTCCAGATTTTTTCGAAGTTATTTGACTTAACTACAGTCAAGGTTGTTTTACGAAAAAGCTTGTTATGGACAGAATGAAAAAATTCAAGCGTTCAGCAAAAGTGGGCAAGGGTTTCCTTCTGTCAATAATAAGCTTTCTCGACAAAAAACGGGACTGTGGTTGAGTCAAATCGCTCCATTTAAATAAGAACAAAATTGTAAGAGCTTTTCTACAAAGCCATAAAAACTTGCGAACAAAATTGAAGAGGTGAAGTGTCAGAACCAGGGCCAATCAGTGTGGAATGCCCCATTCATTTAGTATATATAGTTGAAAACGCCAATTATGGACGTCGGATCCGGCCTTACCCCCTCAGATCTTTTCGCAATTTTTGTATCTGAAATTCCCTATCGAAAAACAGAACCCCAAATTTTTTCAGATTTTTTCCCCTCAGACTCGGAGTTATTGTATGGGGTATTCTGTCTAGTTTTACAATTTTTATTTTATTCATTTTGACTTGCTATCTTCCATAACAATAAAAAAAATTTCAAAAAATAGGTTTTTCATACGAAAAAGTCTCACCTTTGCAAAAATATATTGTTATTTTATTCATGCACGTGAAAAGCTGTTAAAATTGAGCTTAAAATCTAAAAAACTGTTTTTTGGTCGTTGGCCAAATTTTGAAAATTTTTTCAATATTTTTTTCGAAAAGCTGAGACGATTTTACATAGAATGTATATTTTTCAACATGGGATCTCCATAAACATACTAGAAATAAATGAATAAACAAAAATTTTTTTTTTGCGACTTTTTATCACAATCATTTTTTTAAAATAGGTTTTTTGAGTAAAAAAGTCTCAGCTCGGCAAAAAAAAATATTGCTTTACCGATAATGCTTGTGAAAAACTCTCAAAATTGAGTTTCAAATCTAAAAACCTGTTTCTTAGTCATTGCCCATATTTCGAAATTTTTTTCCTTGTTTTTTTTGAAAAGCTGAGAAAATTTTACATAACATGTGTCATTTTCAAGGTGGGTTCTAAATAAACATACGGGAAATAAATTAATAAACACTTTTCAATTCACTTTATCGTATGTTCCTCGTATGTTTATCTAGAACCCACCTTGAAAATGACACATGTTATGAAAAATTTTCTCAGCTTTTCGAAAAAAGCATGAAACAAAAATTTCAAAATATGGGCAATGACTAAAAAACAGCTTTTTAACTTTGAAATTCAATTTTGAGAGCTTTTCACAAGCATTATCGGAAAAGCAATATTTTTTTTTTTGGAAAACTGAGACTTTCTTACTTAAAAAACCAATTTTTTCAAAAAGAAATTATTGTGGTGGAAGATTACAAAAAAAAAGGAATAAAATAAATTTCTGTTCATTCATTCCCTCCTCGTATGTTTATGGAGATCTTAAAAAATACATATTCTATGTAAAATTGTCTCAGCTTTTTGAACAAAATATTGAAAAAAATTTCAAAATTTGGGCAACGGCCAAAAAAAAACTTTTTAGAGTTTAAGCTCAATTTTAACAGCTTTCCAAGTGCATAAACAAAATAACAATATTTTTTTTGGAAAGACTTTTTCACGCAAAAAACCTATTTTTTGAACATTTTTTTATTGTGGTGGAAGATTGCAAATCAAAATGAATAAAGCAAAAATTGTGAAACTAGATAAATACCCCATATAATAACTGCGAAAGTTTGAAGGGAAAAAATCGGGAAAAATTTGGGGTTCTGTTTTTCGATAAGGACTTTCAGATACAAAAATAGCAAAAAGATCTGAGGGGGTAAGGCCGGATCCAACGTCCATAATTGGCATTTTCACCCATATATACTATATAAATAGGGCATTCCACACCGACGGGACCTGGTTTTGACCCTTCACCTCTCCAATTTTCTTTTACCGACCTGGTATGCACTTTTGAACGTGACCGTTTTTTTGCCTTTTTTCGACCATCGCGAATTGGGCACATGAGGACTTTTTTTTGTCTCTTTTATCTACGGTACATTTAAAAGGCCTTGCAGATACTTAATTTTCATTTTTGAAAAGCTTCCATACGATTTTTTCTCGCAACGTTATTTCACTTTTGGCTAAAAAAGACCAATTTTAAAAGATGCAACGTAACTCAAAGACTATAGAGTTTTAAAGAAAATGTGAAGTATGAAATGAGTAGCGTAGATATACATGGAATCGCCTGGAATTATTTCAGAATTTTCTTATGAAATTTTTTTTCTTACTATATATTTGCGATCGAAACTGATGACGCAGAACGTTCCACCGAAAAATTGTATCTGAATAAAATTTCCGTAGTTCTTGACACAATAAAAATCTGAAAGAATTCAGCAACATTTGACATGCTATAAACAATAATTATCAATAGTAATATTGCCGAAAATTATTATTAAATTGTTTAAACAATTTGTTAATGACTTTTGGACAATATTATTATTAATGAAAAGTAAACCATAAATATTATTGATCATTGTTGTTTATAGCATGCCGAATGTTGCTGAATTTTTTCAGATTTTTATTTCATCACGAAGTACGGAAATTTTATTCAGATACATTTTTTCGCTGGGACGTCCGTCGTCATCAGTTTCGAGCGAAAATATATAGTAAGAAAAAAAATTTCATAAGAAAATTGTGAGATAATTCCAGGCGATTCCGCGTATATCTACACCACTTATTTCATACCTCACATTTTCTCTTAAACTCTTATAGCCTTCGAGTTACATTGCATCTTTCAAAATTGGTCTTTTTTAGCTGAAAGTGAAATAACTTTGCGAGAAAAAGGCATAAAAAAAAATTTTAAACACGAAAATGGAGTGTCTGCTAACCCTTTCAAATGTACCGTGAATAAAAAAGACAAAAAAAAATATCCTTAACTGAAGCGCTGAATTCGCGATGGTCAAAAACAAGCTGAAAACGGTCACGGTCAAAAGTGCATACCGATTCCAAAACACATCGTGAAAAATATTTTTTAAAAAAGCGAAACAAACCTGAATTCCTTCCCGTCGAAGCCTTTTTTTAAATTCGATTAACTTTTTTTTTATAGCGTTATTCAACTTCTAGTGTGGCAAGAAATATTGACAGGTGTATCTAAACTTTTGAGCGGGTGTGTATATGTACGGGATTCCATCTCACTTTCCACGCATACCTTGTAGAAAATGTAGAAAATTTTGAAGAGTATTCGTTTTTGAGTGGCAAAAGTGGCGTGGAATCCTTGATATATAAGGGTCATTCCATGTCAAATCGACCACTTTTGAACCCGATCCCTTTCAATTTGGCTGAATTTTTTTGTCTTTTTTCAGGAAACACATTTTTCAGGAAATTTTCGATTTTTTTTACCCAACCTAAAAAAAGTTATGAATTATTCAAAAAAAAGGCTTTTGTTTTTTCAAATAGCTATAACTTCTTCAAAAATTGACTAATCGGGACGTTTTTTTTTCGAAAATTTTCGTCTTTAAATGTACTTTTCGAAAAAAAATACAAACAAAATTTAAGATATTAAAATCTATGAAATTTTTCACTTTTTCGAGAAAAATCATCGTTTTCTCGGAAGCGCATTTTTTATTTTATTTATTTTTTCACTAAAATAAAACTTCGTTCAATTCTAGAAAGAATGCCGCCCAAACTGGAGTGGGTGGAATTTTTCTTCAATTTTTTTTTATCCATTGAAAAAAAAAAAAAATCGCAACTGGGCTTATTTCATAAAACACGGCCTCTGTAAATTTTTGAGGATTTATAAAGCACCTCAGAGTTTCAATAATTGGGAAGAAAACGAAATCAAAAGTGGTAATCCTCGAAAATTTTTTGATTTTTTTCAAAAAAGTGAAAGAATAAATAAAAAACACCTATGAACAATGTTTCGTATTTTTCGTATGTAATTTAAAAAAAAAGTACAAAAAAATTGCTTATAGGTGTTTTTTTATTTATTCATTCACTTTTTCTAAAAAAATCAAAAAATTTTCGAGGTTTATTACTTTCAATTTCGTTTCTTCGTAATTATTCAAACACTGAGGTCCTTTATAAATCCTCAAAAATTTACAGAGTGGTGTGTTTTATGAAACAAGCCCAGTTGCGAAATTTTTTTTTTTCAATCGATAAATAAAAATAGAAGAAAAATTCCATCCACTTCAGTTTGGGCGGCATTCTTTCCAGAATTAAACAAAGTTTTTTTTTAGTAAAAAAATGAAATAAAAAATGCGCTTCCGAGAAAACGATGATTTTTCTCGAAATTTTTTTGATTTTTCCGAGGCTTACCACTTTCGACTTCTTTTCCTTCCCAATTATTTAAACTATGAGGTCTTTTATAAGTTCTCCAAAATTTACAGAGGGTGTGTTTTATGAAATAAGCCCAGTTGCGAAATTTTTTTTTTTAATCGATAAAAAGAAATAGAAGAAAAATTCCACCCACTCCAGTTTGGGCGGCATTCTTTCTAGAATTAAACGAAGTTTTTTTTAGTAAAAAAAAAAATAAAATAAAAAATGCGCTTCCGAGAAAACGATGATTTTTCTCGAAAAAGTGAAAAATTTCATAGATTTTAATATCTTAAATTTTGTTTGTATTTTTTTTCGAAAAGTACATTTAAAGACGAAAATTTTCGGAAAAAAACCTCCCGATTAGTCAATTTTTGAAGAAGTTATAGCTATTTGAAAAAATAAAAGCCTTTTTTTTGAATAATTCATAACTTTTTTTGGGTTGGGTAAAAAAATTTGAAAATTTCCTGAAAAATGTTTTTAATGGGGTAGAAAAAAGGCAAAAAATTTCAGCCAAATCGAAAGAGGTCGGGTTCAAAAGTGGTCGATTTGACATGGAATGCCCCATAAGTATTTTGATAAAGGACTTTTTCATTTTGATGATATACTTTCTTCGATTTTGTCTTTTTTATTATGAGTTGAATAGAAGCATAATGTTTCGAAATTGTACAAAAAAACGGTTTCTATAATCAACATATTTCGCGTACTTAGGCGAGTCTCTGCAAGACACTATCGAGGATGATTCCGATTTGTTCGATGGAGATGACCGAATTTTGCCAGAAGAACGACTAATTCCGGAAACGTTCGAAGAGACGGAAGAGTTTCGCACGATGCTGCCTTGCCATCTCCGTTGTGCAAGTCATACGCTTCACTTGATAGCAACGACTGATATCATCGACGCGATACACGAGTCACAAGATCTCGCGAAGGCACATTCGGAGGCCATTGATCGATGCAATTGGTTGTGGAAAGCACTCCGGTCTCCAAAGACCAATGAGGCTGTCAAAGAGTACTTGGGGAGCGCTTTACTGCGGCCCGTAATTACTCGTTGGAATTCTCTCTATGATGCCCTAAAAAGAGTGGTTTCCTTCGATGAAAAAATCGTCAATAGCGATATGAACGAAATAGTTCAATTGAGAAATCCACTGCGCCATATAGACATCGAATATATCGAAGAATATTTGCGATGTATGCAGCCACTGGCCGAATCAATCGACCTATTACAAGGTGAGAGATACTGTTATTATGGGTATCTTCTACCTACGTTAGTGTGTCTGCGGAGGAAACTTGAAACGTTGGTGAGCGAGAACGAGGTCGGACTTCATAGACCCGTGTTAGTCGCGATGAATAATTCGTTGCAGTCGCGTTTCAAGGATTTCTTCGAAATTGAAAGAACAGGGAAAAAGGCGGCAATTGCAGCTGTGACACATCCGCGATTCAAGACACGCTGGCTCGCCTGCCTCGAAGAAAATCAAAGAGAAAAAGTACGATCGCTTTTTCTGAACGCCGTGTCTGAGGAGACAGCTCGCGATCAGCGTCACGAACCAGATCCAAAAGTTATGGACACGGACGACTTTTTCGATTTTGGTGAAGTGTCTGCGGTTACCGAAAACCTCGATCCAGTCCTCCACCACGGAGATGCTGCTATCGAAATTAGTAATTACATTTCACGAGCGGATAATAGCTTAGAGCTATTAAATGATTTTCCCCATATTCGACGGGTATTTCTACGCTACAACACGCCACTGCCATCATCAGCGGCGGTAGAACGGCTTTTTAGCTATGCTACGATGATGGACATCCCCAAATATAATAGACTGACCGACACGCACTTTGAAGAGCGTGTCTTGTACAAAGCAAATGCATCAGGAACCGGTGCGTAATTGATCCTTTGACAATTATTATTTAATAAAAAAAGTTGAGGGGAAAAAAATAATATCTCGTAAATGGAGAAACTGCACAGCGTTGAGACAATGATCGATTTTTACGAGCGATGAAAATAGCACAATGCTTTTGTTGTTCAATATATGGAAATTTTTATTTTAGAATTACAATAACCAGGAGGTAATGGAGGTCTCTCAATTGAGCTCATTACATTTTTTTGTTAATTAAAAATTTTCACAAAGAATATTGCAAATTTGAAATTCAAAAATTCAGAATTTTCGTTTACCGCTTTAATTTTGTTTCCTGTATTTATTCTCATCGAGATACACCGGATAGAGTCACTGATATTTCAAGAAGGAAATGGTTCGAGACTGGGAACATAAAAAATAGGATCATTACCAATGTAATATTGACAGCGGATCGTAAGAGGGAGTAAAATTCTCCACGTGTTTTGAAACTGCCAGAGTTGAACGTTGAATGTCAATTCTCTTCGATTTAATTCAGAATTTTTTCTTATCTATTTGACTGACTGCCTCAAAATAATAATAATTTTCAAGAGTCAAAAGGTGATCAAGGCATTCCTGATCACTGGAATGCCCCATATAGACGTTGATTATTAAGAATCAATTAACAACAAATAAGTTTCCGATGAATATAATGATTCTGTCCCACGAGATGTATTTATTTGTGACAATAATGTAATTTAATTTAATTCAATTTAAGTGAATAAGTAAAAAAAAAATTAAAAAATTGATTAATATTATCAGATTATTGAAGTTAGAAGTGAAGAGAAACTGCAACAAACATTTCGTGCTTATTTTTTTTAGCTTCGCGTTTTTGACATTCATTGTTATAAATATTTGGTCCAAAAATTATGATTTACCTGAATGATTGCGTGAAAATTTGTTTTCAGCAACGTTAATATTTTGTATTCACTTATTCATTAATTAAATTAAATTAATGTTATCAAATATTAATATTATTTAATTAATTAATTAAATTAATAATTAAAATATGATAATTTAATAACGTCCGTTATTGTGTTTTTTCCTCTCTCTTTTCCTCTCCCATTTTCTTAAGAAAAATCAAAGGAAAACTTGGTAAATGAGAGATACAGAGACAAAAAGGAAGATACTACGCGGTTCATAGCGATCCATTTGTTCATACTGTAACATTTTGTATTTAAATAAGGAAAAGCGCGATCCTTCAGACGGGTTCACCGTGCTGCCCTCTCTGGAACGAGACGAGACTGTTCTGGGAGCGGCGAACTTATCAATTGCTGTTACGTGTCTCAAGGAATGTATGTGTTCAATCGGATCGCAAGGATCGTGTGTGAGACCCGTATCTCTCCCCAGTCGTCCGATACACGTTGCGGAGATATCTCCAAAACTATATTTTCTTATTACCTCGTGTTTGATATCCGTAATATATATGTTTCATTAATATATCGTTTCGTGCTCGCCTATATTGCGAAATCTTTTGAAACCAAAACTGTACAAAGTGAGTGAGTCGCGACGAAGTGCGCTCATCACGATAAGTCGAGAAGGACATCGAATAATTATACGTGGCGTGACGAATTCGCCAAATTGTTATATCAAGGTATGCCGAGCGTGAATTAATGTAATCGTTCGAAAGTGCCACGTGGTCCGCCATTTTCCTAGTCATTTTTTTACGAACTCCGTCCATTAGGCATGGACGACTGGGCCCTTGATTCGGAGCTAATATGAAGAATATTATGGACATCTATCGGTCCTGAATTATTATTGCGCTGAGACGCATAAGCTGCGGAAAGGAAGATCTCTGATATGTTGAAGCTGTGATCGTTAGCCCGGAAAGTACGGCGAGCACGTGGCGGACCATCTTCTCGTCGCTCACGTTTTATTAACGAGATAAGTCTCGCGCATATCCATGTACCTGTATGTATTCTCTTTGTGATTGTGTGAAATTAGTTTATGATTCATCAGCGTGCTTGAATCATCATGAATTTTTGTTGTTGTTGTATGGTGTGCGTGTCGCGCTTATTATCGATGGTTTCATGGAGATTAATTATGTGATATAATTGTATGGGCGAAGGGGAGATTCGATTCAAAGAGGTGGTGTGTCATTACCCACATTATAGTACAGACTAATGTCGTAACGGCTAAGAATCAGAGTGCGAATGATTATTATTGACATATTTAGTAGCGTGGCTAAATTTCAGGGAATATTGCAAATATTCGACACACTCGTATTCGCCCCAGCAAATAAACGAATATTTATATCAAGGCAGAACAGCAAAATAAAGAAACAGTGTTATAATACTTTCGTGACTTTGTTGCATCGAATTGCAAAAAAATATGTATTCGTATTTGTAATTCAATGTGCGCGTCTCAAAGCTTTCTCTGACGTTCGTTCTAACGTGATAGATTTGTGAGTCTGCTCCCCTCTCTTCCTCGACCGCCCCCACCGCCCCTCAAATAGAGCCTGGTAATTGTGACCGCGGTCTAAAGCGAGAGTCTCTTGAAATATCTGCGATATAATATTATTGCATCGATCGCTGCGAATTTTCCACGGTTCCTATACTTGAAGTACAAATTTTAACCTCCGTGTGCATACTGGGTCTTTAAGGGAACAGTCAAAATCTGACAGTCTTTTTTTCCTCTTTTTTGACGATTTTCGAATTTTTATTAACAACGTTTTAAAATTTTAAGTTTAAAAACATCTAGGTCATATAGTAGACACTTTAAGAAGTAACCCGCAATTTTTTCAAATTTTTCGAAAGCCTAAAAACCTTTGAAAATCGTACTGTTCCCTAAAAGACCCGTTGGACAAATCGTGTCTCGAAAAATATAGTTTACTCACGGAGGGTTAGTGGAATGAAAAATGTGATTTTTAATTGAATTACAATTGGATTACATTTGTAATTAAATTACAAATGAAAATTTGATACAATTACTAATGTAGTTTGATTTCAAATGTAATTCGATTACAAATGTAATTAAATTACAAATGGAATTCAATTACAAATGTAATTGAATCAAATTTTCAATTGAATTAAATTTGTAATTAAATTACATTTGTAATAAAATTACATTTATAATTAAATTATATTTGTACTTTAATGCTTGAAATATCTCGCAGTCGAAAGGAGTCAATTATCCATTACACGGGTAATGAGTAATTAAATCGCACTTTAATTGCACATTACTATCATAATGGTTATTTAATTCACCTTTCAATTGCACATTATCATTGTAATGAATAATTTGAAAAAGTTGCAATTACACATTAACGCGATAATTTGTAATTGAACTAGATTCAATTAATATTTGCCCATCTCTGCATGTATATAGCTGTAGTCCATGATTACAATCTCTCGACGAAACGTGACCTAGCTCCGGCATCGGAAAGCGAACTCAGAACCGGCTATAGTGACACAGGTTTTCCGCAGTTTCCCTGTGTCTATGGAAATTAATTTCCATAGCAAATGCGCTGTAGAGGGGGAAGTCGGATGCGGCCGCATGGGAATCTGGTTACTGATCCGGACCAGATCCTCAGGGGGCACTGGCTACTGACCCGGGCCGACCCTGTAATAGGCGAAAGCCTCTAGATGGGGGGAAATGCACAATAAAAAAAAAAAAAATAGTAAAAAAAAAAAATTTTGAAAATAAGAATGCAAAAATGAAATTATTTGTTTCGAAAAGAATAAAAAAAACAAAATAAATTTTTGAAAATAAGAATCCAAAATGAAACTATTTGTTTCCGAAATAACCAAAATTCAGAACAAAATTAATTCTTGAAAATAAGAATCCCAAATGAAATTATTTGTTTCGAAAAGAAAATCAAGATTTTGAAATCAAACTAATTTTCAGAAATATTCTTCGGAAACAATTAAAATTCGATTTTTTTTTTTTGAAATTGAAACCAAATGACTTGTTCTCCGGAAATAATACAAATCCGAAACGAATTGTTTTTCAGACAAACGAAGGTTTGAGACAAAATTATTCTTAAATAGTTAAAATTCGAGACAACATTATTCTTCATGGAAATAACCTTCAGAATCAATTAAAATTCGAAATTTATTTTTCCGAAATGGAGATGGAATAGTTAAAATTTACGAAATTATTTCAGAAGCACTTTCCAGAAGTACTTAAAATTCGGAAAATCATTTTCGGTGGTACTTTCTAGAAATAGCTGAAATTCAAGATTTATTTTGCGGAAATATTTTTCAGAAATAACCCAAATTCGAAAATCCATTTTTCAGAGATAGCCTAACCCTGATGATTAAATAACTCCTGATGAAATTAATTCCTCTATTTTAATCATCTTGAGGTTGACATTAAATAATTAAAAGGAAGAATAACTTCAGAATGAACTGTCACTTTTTTTCCTAAAACTTCTTATAAGCAAACGGAAATCGCAATTTTTAATTGGGATATCCCCGATTCGTACATTGAAGCTCTTGAACTTACAAAGTATCGAAAGCCTTGCACGATCAGAGACACCCAGTATATCACTCGGAAGAGTCATCATGAGCCGGACATAACGGGGTCCAAAATAAATTTAATATTGACGGCAGAGAATAAATTAATTGAAAAATTGAATTTTTTTATGAAAAATTGATACAAAAATTTCGCGGAAATTCGGAGAGGGAAATTGGACAACCCACCGTGAGGCGTGCTCTCGGGAGGTCGAGAGCATGTTCCCCTGGGTTTCAAGATCCTCATGCGAAAGACGTTTTTTAAACCTTACCTTATGTTGTTCTCTTGGGGGGGGGGGGGGAGAAATGGCAGACGAACTGCAATGCTGATGGATTGAACGATGTACATGACTCCGGTGATTGTTGATTGAACGATGGAGGAGCCAAAGAACGATGATAAGGGTAATGGATCGATGCACCAAAGAATAACGATTCGAGCGATGGATCGATGCACCAGCGAATGAACGATTCGACAGAATTCCGCACAGTGGTTATGAATTAGGCTTAATAATTTCTGGCTGTATTTTGCACAATACCGCAACATGAGCATTCACAATTTTCACAATTTTCCACAATTTATTAGAGATTGGTTATTGCACAACGAAACTCGGATGATGCTTAGAATAATTTGAATGAATACACAAAACCGCATCTTGATAAAAATCGCGCGCAAAAATGTTTCGACACACACAAAAAATGTTCGGAATTATAATTTAGCCGAAGCTAAATAATGTTTAAAACACGCGTAAGTGATTAAGGGCTTACATACACTTGTAATTTTCAAAAAATCGTTTTTTTTTGTATTTTCTGAATATACATATATTGGAGCATACACACTCAAAATTTTATGTCAATCAGACGAATATTTTCGAAGTTATAGACACATTTATGAAGGCGCGTTAGGGAGGCGCGTCTCACAGTCACAAACTTTAAACGCGTTTTTCTCAAAACTATGTTTTCAAAATCGGTGATCAAGATTTCTCGAAAACGGCTGAACCGATCAGTCTCAAATTTTAATACAACCTTTTTAACTAGATTTTTTAGTAATTAATCGAAGATTTTTTTTCTCCGATAAATATTTTCCATTTTATAAACAATTTAAGGCTTAAATTTTCGTTCAAAATCGAGTCTTTTATTTTGAGAAGTCGCCATTTTGTCAAAAATTATTTTTTCGCTAATTCCTTCGATTAAATACTAGATAATGTATTATATTAACGAAATTTATTTGGTTTTTTCATTTCAGATAATCCGGTCCAGAGATATTTGGACCCACTGGCCGAATCGCAGCCGATTCTTCCTTCACTATTGGCTCCAGGAGATCGGCGATAGCAACATTCGCGATGATTATTTTTACAAATAAAAAATATTTTAATATATTATAAGGTTATTATAATATGTACACCAATTTTCAAATTAATAAATTGAATAGTCTGCGCGAAAAAAATTCTTGAAAATCCGTCTTTTTAAAGCCTTCTAACTGTATGTAAGCCCTTAACGCAAAATAATCGTCAAAATTGGTGATCGATAATGTAAAACGAAAAAAAAAACACACTCAAAATCTCAGCAAAACATTTTCCGAAGTTGAAGATTTAACAAAAATTGAGACGAGTGTCGTGGAGTAGCTAGTCGCGCAAAGTTCAAAGATGATTACGGGGTACGTGTGCCTCTTGACACGCGTTTTTATAATCATGACCCGCTTAGCTTCGGGAAGGGGTAATTTGTCCCTTGTCTCCGAGACGTTCACGCCTTGGTTCTCCCCTCCACCTTGCTGGTCATCCTAGTTTTTACAAGAATTAAACTATAATTAAACTTAATTTTTATAACAAATTACTTCCATTCTTCCATACTTTTATAACGCGGATGTCTCAGGACAATTTTTAATTTTTAATTTTTAATTTTTAATTTTTATGTAAATTTTCGCGCGTACAGGGAGTCGAGGGGTCTCTTTTTCGCTCTCCTTACTCTCTCTTACTCCCGCCCTCGCTTAGGCTCTCGCTGCGCTCTAGGCCCCGCCACGGAGGCTCTGACCATACCTCTTTTCTCTTTCGCTCTCGCACGCGCGCTCGGACTCTCTCACTCATCGATACTTCCGATTGGCTTAATTTTCGGCTATGACTCTCTCACTCTCTTTCCCATGACAAATTCATATTTCTTTCTCCTTCTTTGCCCTACTGCTCTGCATTTCCTCTTTTCTCTTCGACTCCTCCCATCGTTTCCTTGCAAGAGAGGGAGAGTCTTTTAATTAATAAATTTTACTTTTATTTAAATGAATTATTTTATATTTTGATTATTCTAATAATTTCTTTCAATAAACTGTTTTATAATTTCCAAAGAATTTGATGATTTTGTAATCTCGGAATTGTAAATTTTTCATATTTATTGAACTGATTTTCTATGAAGGAAAAAAAAATTGCGCTGATAAAATTATTATAATGAATCTTTTGACATTTCAATTTTTTGATCTTCATTAATTCTGTCAACAAAGATTAAAGGATCCAAAGATTAAATTGATAAATTATTTAAAAAATTAAAAAAAAATTCTCATTCGAATTCTATCGTTTAAAATAAAGGGCTTATCATTTTAATTAAAACCTTTATTTGAATTTTACTACTTGAAATCATCATTTTGAAATAAGATCTGTATTATTGGAATTTCATGATTTTAAATAAAATTTTTATGTAAATTCTATCATTTGAAATAAATACATTTTTGTATTAGCCTGGAACAAATCATTCATACATGCATTCATAATTAATAATTATTCGCACGTATTCTTTAAGGCGAAATTTCTCTTGCGATTTTTAATTTGTCTTTTCATACAAAAAAAGAAATGCTTTCAAATATTACTTGTGCCCATATATGGCGTGTATCCTCTGTAGCAGCCCGTTGTGCGAGAGAGAACGACGCGATTCAAGGGGGCAGCGGGCCTCGTGTCGTCCGCGGGGCGCGAGATTTTCTCGGACCCTTGGGTAAACACTCACGCCCGCCTCGCTAATTCTCTCTTGCGCGGACTTATTTTTCTTTGAGGGTTGATAAATTTAATTACACCCGGATGTTTAATATATTCGATATGTTCCTCTGCTTGAAAGTCTCAACTATAAACGTTGGAAATAAATAGATATTGGGTTGCACTGAAGTGTGCCCTATCTCCAAGCGATTTCCTTTTTCTTTCCACGCAGGGTGACTAATTCTTGAAGAGCCACGTGTGTGCTCTTTTCACGAGACAGTGGTGTTCTTTTCTTTCGTCATTTTTTCGCATGTTCCTTTCCTTTTTTTTCCTCTTCTTCCCCAATAAATTATCGCAATACCTAACCATGTTGAAACATCCAAGCAGCG
Organism: Alloplasta piceator; assembly: GCA_946863875.1. Lineage (NCBI taxonomy): Eukaryota > Metazoa > Arthropoda > Insecta > Hymenoptera > Ichneumonidae > Alloplasta > Alloplasta piceator. The sequence continues at coordinate 26,633,547 of OX333074.1, forward strand.
AATTCCGATACTCTTAAGAGGAATTTTTCCTCTGCGTGTTTATGTTGAAAAATAATAATAATAATAATAATAATAATAAATTTATTTTCGGTTTCGACTGACCTGACCCAGGCCATAATTTCCATTCTTGAATTTAGAATTGACTTTACTTTACTCCCCTATATTACGGACTTTCGGGATTTAAAAATTATTACGTTAAAAAAAAATGAAAGGGAAGAACCACTGATCGTACGTATTAATATCATTACTCGACGTATCATTTATGACAGCGTCGGTGTGGACACGCGCTAGTGTGCGTGAGGATCTCGAATTTATGCTCGGCCTAGTGTGTGTGTCACGCGCTTTCAAAGATTTTAATGCCCGCGTCGCTTGGCCCCACAAAGGCCTATGCCTATTTTTCTTAGAGTCCGTATCTCCGCGGATGTTTTCGCGTCGACGATAGACTGTTTTTCCTTTCGGCATTAATAATTACTTTGCTCGAAATTCTCGTCGGTGGTATAAATTGATGCGTGAGCCGTCAACGCTGTCGCTATGGCCTGTAGTTCGAGAATTGGTGGGAATATGACCACCGTAAGGATAGATCCTCGCCTCGAACGTGTTCCCCTGTCATGCGCATTTTTCCTCGAGAATTACCCGAAATAGGTAAACCCGTGGTTGATTCGATTGGTGGAAACAAAATATTACAACGTCATTTGGATCGATGAGAAGTTTTCAATTTGTTAAAGAGATTTACTCGGACGCGTCAAAAACGGGCTGGGGCGCGTATTGTGATAGTGGAAGTACACACGGGTTTTGGAGTGACACGGAAAAGCGGTGGAACATCAATCGGCTCGAGCTTATTGCCGTCTTGATGGCTCTTAAATGTTTTGCAAGCGATTCAAATGATTGTGAAATCTTACTAAGAATTGATAACACGACAGCTATTTCCTATGTTAATCGAATGGGAGGCGTACAATATCCCACACTTCACGGGATAGCCAAAAATATTTGGCAATGGTGTGAATGTAGGAAGATTCGGATTTTCGCGTCCTATATAGCGTTCAAGGAAAACATTGAGGCAGATAGGGAGTCGAGGACAAAGAATATAGACACGGAATGGGAACTGTCGAGTTGGGCATACGAAAAAATAATATCGGAATTCGGTCAACCAAAGTTCGATTTGTTCGCATCCATGATTAACGCGAAATGTGAAGCCTACTGTTCATAGTATAGAGATCCCGATGCCTTAGCTATTGACGCGTTCACGATCAACTAGAAATCTGAATATTTTTATGCATTTCCACCGTTGGCATTAGTGCTCAGGTTTCCCCGAAAGTTGATAGCAGATCGCGCCTGTGGTATTGCTGTAGTGCCAAATTGGCCTTCGCAACCATGGTTTCCTATATTTATGGACCTTCTAGTAGGGAAATCCATAATTTTTGCTCCCGCTCAATGGCTTCTATTGTCTCCTTGCAGGTCTCTCCAACATCTATTACAGAAGTCACTGGGGTTGATTGCCGGGAAGTTGTCCGCGAATCTTATCACCACAAGAAATTCTCGGACTCAGTGATCGAGACGTTGTTGGCTTCATTCGCCGAGAGTACGTGGAAGCAGTACGCGGGATCTATTAAACTATGGGTGAATTTTTGTCATGAGACGGAAACGGTCATTTACGAAGCAAGCGCGAACTGCATTCTCGAATTTCTGCAGAGAAGATATGGTTTAGGAGCCTCCTGTGGCACATTAAACTCGACGCGATCGGCAATTTCGTTAATTCGGCCAACGACGTGACTAAAGATCGGATTATCAGTAGATTTTTTAAGGGTATTTTTCGGCTTAGACCGATGAAACCTCGATACGACGAAACATGGGATGTCGGCGTGGTACTTACGTTCGTTGCGAACTTATATCTTCTTGAATCATTGAACATTTAACGATTGTCGGAGAGATTAGTTATGCTGTTAGCCTTAGGAACGGCTCATCGAGTGCAAACCTTCTCGCTCATGAGACTCGATAATATTTTTCACTCAGCGCAAGGCTTTAAGATAAAGATCTCGGACATCGTAAAAACGTCGCGTCCCGGAGCTTTTCGGCCGCTCTTGCTTTTGCCGTACTTCCGTGAACAGCCCAGATTGTGCATAGCGAGCACGCTGGAAAGTTATTTGAAAATAACGAAACCGCTCCGAGACGATTGCAATAATGGGTTAATCACATCAAGAAGGCCCTTCAAATCGGCGAGTACACAAACAATAAGTCGTTGGATCCGATCGGTGTTGGCAAAGAGTGGCATAGATCCCGAGTTTACGGCACACAGTAAAAGGCACGTGTCTACGTCGGCTGCTTTAGAATTTAGATATTAGCGCGATAAGAAATATCGTGGGGTGGTCTAAGGACTCGCAGGTTTTCGCAAAATATTATAATCGGCCGATAAAGTCGGGCAGAAAAGAGTTTGCAGCGACTGTGTTCACATAGTATTAATCGTTTATTGGTTAAGATAATACTGTTTGCACTTTGTTAGATGTGGGATTTATTTATTTATTTATTTATTTATTTATTTATTTATTTATTTATTTATTTATTTATTTATTTATTTATTTATTTATTTATTTATTTATTTATTTATTTATTTGTCACTAATTATTATTCTCCGTATGCGGAGTTATAATTTGTTGTACCGGGATCGATTTGACCATGGTACAATTAAAAAATATTCAGGAATTAATATGAATTTCGTCGTTTAATTCGATTAAAAAAGGAATTAAAATGAATTTAAAGCTTTAATATACTCAGAATTAAAAAGAATTTGTCACTCTTAATCGAAAGGAGTGACGAGTAAAAAAGTACTTGATACTCCGAGCCCGTTCAAATCACGAATCAAAAAAGACTTGATACTCCGAGCCCGTTTAAATCCCACATCAAAAAAGGCTTGATACTCCAAGCCCGTTTAAATCACAGGTCCAAAAGTACTTGATACTCCGAGCCCGTTCAAATCACGAATCAAAAAAGACTTGATACTCCGAGCCCGTTTAAATCCCAAGTCAAAAAAGGCTTGATACTCCAAGCCCGTTTAAATCACAAGTCCAAAAGTACTTGATACTCCGAGCCCGTTCAAATCACCAATCAAAAAAGACTTGATACTCCGAGCCCGTTTAAATCCCAAGTCAAAAAAGGCTTGATACTCCAAGCCCGTTTAAATCACAAGTCCGAAAGTACTTGATACTCCGAGCCCGTTTAAATCACGAGTCAAAAATGATTTATCACTTATTTTTTTTTTAAGTTCTTTATGCCCATCCCTGCATATACTTTCCAAAAATGTAAAAAAAAAAACGATAAAATTATTAACCAGAATGATACCTTAATGCAGGTAAAATGTATTCCTAGTTTACGCACATAAAAAATATCGTGAAACGGACGGTGCAAGAAGAGTTTCCGGACATTTCGTTCCGAGTCCATCATAGTATATGAGATATAATAAAAGAAATTTCACAGTTCAATAATCAGGTCCTCCTGTGACTTTTATTTCAAGTGAGTGCATACACACTTGGCACGCATAACTTAATATGGAAATAAGTGGAAGATCCCTAAACAGACGTCCAATGTTTCGATTAAAATAATTGTTACAGCACGTTCCTCGATGTCCTATCTTTTCAGGAATACTATAATGATTGAATTGCTGCTATCTTACGTACATTTGAGTATTCGTGAATTGTTTATCGATCACGTTTTTATTCCATTAGTTAACCTGGTCTTTCCCGAAGAATTCCTCAAGCGCTTTTTTTTGTTTGCCAATAAAATATGCAGAATCTGATCTTAACTTCGGATTCCGAACTATAGCTTAAAGTTACTGCATTTATTTTATGTTTAAAGAAACTGTATCCAATTTTCAAAAGATCTTACTAAAGTAAAATAACGGAAGCTGGTAGTCTTGAAAAAATTGATTCTTCAAAAAGAAAAAACGGTTACCCAGATAGACAAACGTGCTGTAGAAATACGCATGATGACATAGTAACGCAATCTTGATGACAAGATACTGCATAGCGTGTCGCAATCAAGCAGCATTTTGCTTCCGATTTAAGCAGCATATTGACGTCACTTGATGTCAGATTTGCGTTATAACTATGTTAAGGTCGAACGTTAGAATGCAGCAAAATAACAGCACGCTGTGCTGCATATTTACGTATTAATTGCAGCACGTCGTGCCGATTACGTTACAGTCCAGCTAGCCTTCGCAACGTATCGCCACACCCTCTCGCTATTCTCCTCATATGCGGTGAACCCACGCAAAGGGCATTTACGAGATGTACGATAGTTGTCAAAATAAATTTTAAGAGCACCGCGTGATGCAAATATGACGGCACATTTGTGTTACGACGTGCTGCAAAAATGATGGAAATATGTAGCACAACGTGACGCACATCTACCGTCAAAATAAGTCTTAAGAGCACAGCGTAATGCAATATGACAGCACATTTGCGTCACGTCATGCTGCTAATACGCTGCAAATATGCTGCAAATGTGCAGCACTCTGTGGCACGAAAATGACGGCTCATTTGCATCATGCCGTGCTGCTAATATACTGCAAATCTACAGCACGGCGTGCTACAAATTTTCGGCATATTGCGACATTACCATATAATATCGTGTCCTTGTAATGCAGCTTAATGCGGCGGTACAAAGCTCATTAGAACTGACGCAAAATGTCTATCTAGGTAGTAAATTATGAGCGTGAAATGATGAGAATTTAATTCATATTTTAGTTCTAATTATTGGATGAATAAATTATTGATTTTATGAATTGTCGAATAATTATTGCTAAATTATAAAGATGCAACTTTATTTTATAAATTTAGAACTTTGCCAAGGAGCTTAAAAATAATGCTTTATTTATTTATTGAATGATTCTTAAATATTTGTGCCTTTTCTATAAAAATGGCTCTCGTGCAAGTTGGAGCCGTTATGGCTTTACTTACTCTTATTTTACTTTACTCTTTCATCTATGTAGCGTTTCGACAAAGTGACTGTTTTTGGAATCTTTATTTTACCAATATCACATAACTTTTTGGTGCAAATATTAATAAGAATGCAAGCGAAGTTTTTTGTCCTATTTGAATGCGATTGTTTTCGACCATTTTCAGCATTAATATTTTTTAAATACTGATTTTTTTACTTCCACTCAATACATTTTTCTACTATTTCAATCATTAGTTTTTAGTTTCACCCAATTAATAAATTAGACGTAAAACCTCGTAACTGTGTATCAATACTCAATTTTTTTGAAAAACAAATTTCTAACTTCGACTTGGAAGTGGATAAATCAATTTTGGATAGTAAATATTGCTAAAGGATATACGGGTTTTGCATGTATTGGTGCTGAAAAAAAATACTTTGGAAAAAAAAAAATTCTGGACAATGTAAAAATTATAATTGCAAACATTGAGAAATCAACAACTCAATTGCATAAAAAATAGATTTTTCGATCGCGAGTATCGCCCAGGTGAGTTGAAATTTCCAAAAACGACAGTTCTGCCGAAATTTCAATATCGGCGAATCGACAATTAAAAAGACTCGTATGACAGAAAAACAAGTGAATAAAGAAAAAAGCTTTTTTTAAGCATACGAATCTGTACAAAAAAATATTCTTATAAAATAAGTAATAATATCATTATCCGGTACTCGTGAATGCTTTATTTCAATATTCGGAAAGTTTTTCCATTTAAAGTACGACACTTCTCGTTGAATTGGGTATGGAGTTGACTTTTATTGAACATAAACATGAAAGTTGTCCTTTCGATCAAGGAGATTCGGAGTTAGAACTCACTATATGAGAAAAATGAGAACGAGGTTGCAGAGGTAGCAATTCTTTTCTCGGACTCGTCGACAATGAATGTCGATATAGTACATTAAGTCAATTATAGCTACGTGTCTGTGACTTCCCGAAGAGGGTGTTACGTCCCGACGTGTTTATGATCATATTTTTCCCATTTTATTTTCCGATCATTAATGATCGTGAGATATCATCATTTTTGCTATTTGATTATTTTATTCATTGTCATAAATTGATTCATAATTTCGCTCTCGTGACTCGCTCTCACGAAAATACGAAACGTGTTTTCCGGTGTATCGATAAAAATGCAGTCGCGAGTCGTCACCTCGCTCGAGTTCTCGGCGACGTTGCGATTCGCGACCGTGGGATGCGCTGGCAGACCAGGGCTCCACGTACGAAACAGTCGAATCAGGGATTTTTGCACGTGGGCCTGTTATCAGAATCCTACAGAGAACCCCCCAGAAACCCGCTTTTTGCTCAGGAGAGGGAGAATAGTCTTTTCGAATCAGTAAAAGAATTCATTTTTCAAATTAGTCTTAGACGAAACTAAAAAGGGTTAATACCTAAAAGCTGAGGCTCCCGGTGTCTCTTCTTCCTCCCTGCACCGTGTGTAAATCTTGTCCGCGTGTACTCGGGACCAAGTGTCACAACGCGGGTACTTGTGTCGGGAGCACTCGTGAAAAATTATATTATTATTCGAACTGCTTTTGGCTGGTCTATACTGGATATTGTGCATAATTATTGAAACTGTTTGTGACTGTGAAACAACGTGATTGTGACTGGATGCAAATATTGACGTGCGAGGCTGACTCGAGCAAATCGGACAACCCGTCTAAGGAAATATAAATAGTTTTCATCAAGAGTGAGCGAATCCGTGAGTGCATGTGTGTGTACCAGGTATGTAAGTATGAAACCGGAATTTTTGTACAGAAAAAACACGTTTATTGTAATGATATGATACAAAGTAACTTATTCAAAGTATTGTCCGTCGCTATCTATACATTTTTCCCATCTTTCTGGCAATTTGTGGATTCCGCGCCAAACGAACTGTTGCTCTTTTGAGGCAAACCAGTCATCGAGCCATTTTCGTACATCTTCGTAAGAAGTAAAGCGCTGCTCAGCAAGTGCGTGTCCCATCGATGCAAACAAGTAGTAATCGGATGGGGCAAGGTCTGGTGAGTAAGGCGCGTGCTGAAGAATCTCCCAACGGAACGACTCTATCGTTTTCTGGACCTGTTTTGCTTTGTGTCCTGGTGCATTGTCATGCAGCAAAATCACCTTGTGTTGTCTTTGTTGGTATTCTGGTCGTTTTTCACGCAAAACTCGATCCAAATCGGTCATTTGTTGTCGGTAGCGTTGAGTATTGACAGTTTCCCCAGGTTTCAGCAGCTCGTAGTAGATTACGCCCTTCTGATCCCAGCAAACACACATCATTGTCTTTCGTCCGTCTTTCGTCAAAATCGCCACTTTTGAACCGTTTAAACCACTCGAAACACTGTGTTTTACCGAGAGCATGCTCACCAAACGCCTCCAGAAGCATTCGATGCGATTCGGCTGCGGTTTTCTTCAGATGAAAACAGAAAAGTAGGGCTGTCCGCAAATCGTAATTTGTTGGCACAAAACTCGACATGTTTATCTCTAATAAGCTAATGCTACTGAATGAAACTCGTGTTATTGTGAGTTGGAAATCTTTGTCGGATATCAATACAATAACCAGACACCGCTGACGTGATGTGTCGGTAACTGCATCGATATCTAGCGCTACCTATGGGCAAATTCCGGTTTCATACTTACACACCTGGTATATTAGGTTAGCGAAATAGTTTAATTGCGGGCGGAGTTATTCATATATGTATTGGTTTCATATTTCCATCTCTTCCAATTAATTGCTGCGACTAATAAATTAGAAGTATTTTAACCTTATTCGATTATTCATATTTCATTCCAAAAAACAATCAAAACGAGCACCCATCTAGCGACGGGAACGGGCCTGTACAAGATGAGGCAAGGCGCCCAAATCTTAAAATACGGTAAGTGAGAGGGAGAAAAATTACCCCTCGTTACGTTCGTACGTAACAAATAATTGGTGGCAGCGGTGGGATATAGCTTATATGTCGCTATAATTCGAAAATGTCGGGATGTAACAATGAGATTGACTCTCCGATACCCATCGCAAGTATATCGACGATATCCTACCAGCGTAAGTCTCTGGAAGATAGTTTACAAAACTTTCATCGTTGAAAGTTGACTGTATCGAGCTTGACGTCGAGCTATTCAATTTCTCTCTCATCTTTTTCCTCCTTTCTTTCTTCGTAATATTTTCCATTTTTTCTAAATTCTTCCACGGCGAATCGCCAATTTTCTCGATAATATCGTTTGTAACTTTTTCAACACTTTACCGATGAGTTTCCACCAAATGGGAACGTATAGCAAGGGAAATATAAATTTTAATTGCTTTCGTATGATCGTCATAGAATTTTGTACGAATTTTCTTCACCTTCAACAAGATGAGTCGTAGCTGTTGATATTTTTCTCTCATTTCCTGACAAAATGTCTCGTGTACTAGACGACAAAGGCTCGTGATTCCCCTGTACGTTCTGTGATCCGTCGAATAACGATAAAAAGGGACAATTGTTGTCGATGTCTTCTTTTCTCTTCTCTTCTCTGGAAAATTCACCGATGTCCATATCACATGAATCATTGCTGATGTTGAATTTCTTTGATTTTTCGCTCACTGAGAACCAAGCCCAACGACCAATATTGGAAATCTCAATTTTTCTGAATTGCGAAAATTTTTGGTTGTGCTTTGTGGAACGCACCGACCCATCGAGAACGTAAGTTTTATCGGTGCGATTTGGCGACTCGTCAACCGTTTTTTCATCGAGAAGTCTTATATTGTCATCGAAATATTTCTCCAGTGGTTTTGTATTGTCACGTATATCTTTGCTTAACATTCGAGTCCAGGATGTCAAAAAATCGTTTTGTTGATTAGCATTTGAATCGTGCGAAGGCTCAATGTTATCTTCTCCGGAACTTCCTATTAAAAAATCATCTGAATTTCGGATCAAGGATCGCTTTATGACAATGTCGTTCTTGATTATTTTTGCAATACTTTTTCGTCGTTGTTCATTCCGCATGATCTGCGAGCTATTTCTTTTTGACTCATTTGGAGTCATGATACTTTGACAAGATTTTACAATCTTCGATTTTTCAATCATGATTTTGGAAGGATTTTTCATACCTTTTGTTTTAGATTCGGCCGGTTGCCAAAATTGGAGTTCGTGAATTGAAGACTTTTTCTCCGCCATATTTCTATCCTCATCATTTGCAGCGGAAATTTCGTCGAAGGAAATACTTTGTCGGAGAGTTCTGGTGAGTCGATCAATAAGTTCTGAAATATATTCACGAGTTCCGCTGTTTTCCTCCGGCTTGGCAATCTTTCTTGCGTCACTTAATAACGTAACCGACTCACCCAATCTTCCGAGTTCAGCGAGTACTTGACCACTCAGTAATTTACCGTGCAATAACCATTTCCACGAATTTCCTTCATCAGCATATTCGAGACATCGGCGAGACGTTTCGAGAGCTCTGTCGTAACGTTTCATTTCGAAGTAACATCGACCAATCTCGTGAAAAAGCCAAGCTTTCGGTACGGCATCCTCGAAATCCTTAACGAGTCTTTCCCAGGCTCTTGCAGCCGCATCAAAATGCCTGAACGTCAAATGAACACGACCGAGAGTCATAAATGACCGTGATCGCAGCGCAACATCTCCCGAATCTCTCGACGATCGTATCATAAGGGTGACTTGATCGATCGCTCGATCGTGCCTTCCTTGCAATATATGAGTCATTGCGAGATAATGTCGTGCCGTGACCTCGTACCGATATCGATCGACGAGCGGTTCGGCAATCATCAGAAGCCTATTGCCAATTTGTAAGCTTGCCGAAACGGCACCAGAAGCGAAAGCAGCTTTGAGATTCTGCAATGTAACGCTAGCCAAACTTTCCAACTGCCGCAACACTACGCGAGATCTTGAGAGCCGTATTGATCTTTGCCGATTTCGAAAGCTCGACGGTGTACGCCAAAAATTCTGACGAGAGTCAAAGTACCTGGTGAAAGGATTTTCATAAATTTTACGTTTTTTTGTAGTTGAAGAAATAAGATTTTTGAGAAGTACGCCTTTTTTATTGAGATTTTTTTACTTGACTATTTGATCAATCGCCAATACGGGGTCAGCCGATTCCTCAACGATTCTTTGAGCTCTTTTGGCGGTCGTTTCCAGACAAAAATTCGCTACCAATTGAGCGGAATTTTTCGTCCTCGGTAGAAACTTCCTTCGAGTCTTGGGAGAATTTGTGGCTGAGCTTATTGCAGCCACAGTTCGCCTTGCCGCTACATCATAGCTTGTTTCACGTGGATAAACTCTTGCTGCACGGTGATACAGGACCAAAGCCATTTTGTAATCCCCTCTGTGCGTTACAAATCGACAATTTGACAATTTTTTATTAGCACGATATGTTTCTTTGTCATTTGTTGCTGCCCACAAAGTTTTTTTTCGTGATTTCGTAATTTTTTTTTTCATAACTAACGATTTGTAAGTAGCAATGAAAATTATGCTGAAGGAATGTGCAAACTCAAATTTTCATAATTTCTTTTTTTCATTAATATATGGTATCATTAATTAACACTAATCCAACCTTGTTTACATATAAATACGGGTTATTTTCTTTTGTTTAACGATTGCAAGTATGTGACACTTTTTTAAAATTGTAGACAAATAATCATGGTAGCGTGGAAATCGCGAGAAACCAAGTTTCATTGAAACAAACAGTCTTTTATCAAAAAACGGAATAATTAATTGATGTATAATATTTTCCTTCAACTATGTTCAGCTCTCAATTTGCGATATTGAGAATTTTATTGTTGTATAAAATCGTAAATTGAAATAAATGATTTACTATATTTTCAATAGTTTAAAAAACCCTCCATCTAATAGTAATACCCACTAAAAATATGTAACTACAGATATAAAAATTACAACTATAAGTAATCCGGTAACCATTATAATTCAAGTCATAATTTTCATTGCAAAAATTCCCTCATTTCTTAAGGGGACCGAGTGAGCGTCTAAACGTCGATTTTTGAACATACATATAAATGTTCGTTGAATACGTGTAAACCTGACCAATGGTTCATCATTTGACGTATCAAATAAATAAATTTTTGACGCTAGTTGGAACCCTTAAGGTATAGTGGTTCTTTTATAAATCAATTTTTGAGTATCACTGCGCTGTGTACGATCCTGACCAAACCGCTTGACGGATCTTATGCTACGACGACTTATTTTCTTCGTAACACTTTTCCGGACTGCTTAAATGGAGCACATTTTTGTAGGTCCTTTATAGAGTTGCAGGCTATTTTTTTAATTTTTGGAACAAAAAATGGGTCGAAAATTCAATAAGTGGTATATAACCCCAAAATAAGGACCTAAAAGAAATGTGTTGCACTTTAACGAGTATCCAACGAACATTTATATTTATGTTCAAAAATCGTCGTTTTAACGCTGACTCGGTCCCCTTAATTCGTTTACTAGAAAATTAAAGGTTTCTGAGATGTCATAATTCAAGTCAGAATTGTTTATTCCAGTATTGAATGATTAACCATAATTTTTTCTAGTGTATTCGACAATGCTTGAAAATGTTTGAAATACGTTTGATGAAGAATGTCAGCCTGATGATTCAAAGCCCGAGCATATTCACGCTTGCAGTCAATCGTTTTTGAACTTTTGTTCAATACAAATGACCTCTGATTCCCTCTCACAAAAGTCTCAGCCCGCGCAATGATCCCTTCAGGATCTTTCGTGTCTCTGATGCTCGAATCCACGGGATCATCGTGAAGAATACTGTCCAGGAGTTTTAGGGATTTCTTGGCTCTACGAGCCTCTTTTCGCAAACTGTCACTCGACAAGATTTTAGACGAAGACATTGCATTTCTTAATACCGTTCTTGTACCATTTACTTTGCCACTTGTATACATTCAGCATTAAAAATGTCACCGGACAATCAAACTTTGGTTGCTGATTGAAGAAATTGGTGAAAAATTATAGGCTAAGAAAATGAACGATCAAAAGAAAAATGAGAAAAACAACAGAGGGGGAGAGAAAAAAGAAAAGCCGATAAACACGAAGGGCCAACAAGAAGGGCGCGTTCTTTAATGCATTGTTCTGTTTCTGTCGAACATATTGAAATAAAAAGAGACACGACGATAAAAAAGATGAAAAGCTGAATTCAAGAACGCCTCCCGAGTCACGTAACGGCATTTATAAAACGTCCGACTAGACAAACATATATGGGTCAAAATTCCGAAAGACAGCATGGGTTTGGGCCTCATAGTCTACGATTGTTTTGTAACTTTAGGGACACATAGTACAGTATGAGAGTAAAGTCTGGATTTTTTTTGTATTTTTCAATAGACCAGTTTCACTGTACCGATGACGTCATTTTTGTGAAATTTCTTGAATGTTCATGTTTTAATCAATTTCTCTAGACCCCTGCAATAAAAAAAATTCGACTCCTATTTTCATCGAAAAAGATCTCAGCTTTTCAAAAAAAAATATTTCCAAATACATACCAATTCATGTAAGCATAGAAAAAAAGGGTTTTTCCTCAAAACGGCGTTTTATCGATGAGCCTACACTCCAATCAGTTTTTTTATATTTTTTTCGTATTTCTGAGGTTTTTTTACACGAAAAAACCCTTTTTTCAGAGTGGGATCTCTGCGGTATCAGACCGTTATACATTAAATATAATCTGAGGTGCTGTAAATATTGAGAAAATAGTGCGGATACAATACTGCTTACTGCGCTAGTATTGTATTGTATTGTTAGTATCATTTTTTATCGAGGTCGTTATGGGTTTTTAACTTAACTTTTAATTTATTAGTACTGTAACGGGAGGATTCGATTACGAGAAAAAATAATAATACCCTGAAAGCAATCCAAGATAACACGATTCCGGGGAATGGGTATGTCAACAAACTTCAAAAAACATCCATTTACCTTTTATGCAAATATTTATTGACGCATGTTTAATTTTGCGCAAAAAAAAATTTAACATTTTCACTTATTTGGGTTTATTTGGGTATTGTATTGTATTGTTACTATCATTTCTTATCGAGGTCGTTATGGGTTTTTAACTTAACTTTTAATTTATTAGTACTGTAACAGGAGGATGTGACTATGAGAAAAAATAATAATACCCTGAAAGCAATATAAGATAACACGATTCCGGGGAATGGGTGGGTAAACAAACTTTAAAAAACATCCATTTATCAAATTGGTGGATAAAAACTTATTTTACATTGGTTGATGTTGAGTCTACTAAAAAAAAAAAATTTACGATTGCTTGGCGAAAAATTAACCATGCGTCAATAAATATTTTCATGAAAGATAAACGGATGTTTTTTACAGTTTGTTCACACACTCATCGCCCGGAAGTGTGTTATCTTAGATTGCTCTCAGGGTATTATTATTTTTTCTCGCACTATTTTCTCGATATTTACAGCACCTCAGATTATATTTAATATATAACGGTCTCATGCCGCAGAGATCCCACTCTAGAAAAAGGGTTTTTTCGCGTAATAAAAAATTCAGATATCCGAAAAAATATAAAATAACAGATTGGAGTGTAGGCTCATCGATAAAACGCCTTTTTGAGGAAAAAACTTATTTTCCTATGCTTATATAAATTGGTACGTATTTCGAAATATTTTTTATGAAAAGCTGAGATCTTTTCCCATGAAAATATATGTCGAATTTTTTTTTTATCACAGGGGTCTAGAGAAATTGATTAAAACATGACATTCAAGAAATTTCAAAAAAATTACGTCATCGGTACAGTGAAACTGGTCGATTTGAAAAAAAAAATCCAGATTGTACTCTCATATTGTACTATGTGTCCCTAAAGTTACAAAATAATCGTCGACTACGAGGCCCAAACGCATGCTGTCTTCCGCAATTTTGACCCATATACAGCCTTGGCCAAACGTATGAAGCTCTTATTTTTTCACGTTAGTCACCGATTTTTTTCCGAGACTTTTTTCTAGTATACATCGATATTTTTTATTGTGTCAAAAAAAACTTGTATACAACTAGAATTTCTCGGATTCATACGATGTAGCACCCTGCTAGCTAGTGCAAATATGATTATTAAGTTATTTTCACGTATCCGGTCTGCGATTGCCAGTTAATAGAACAACTCACGATCGTGATGGAAATTTTTTATTCGTTAACTTCAACGTTTGGTTGTTGTTTTTGTAGAAAATGCCCCAAAACCATGAGCTGAGTCTCGTTGAATGAGTCAAAATCGAAGGTTTTAGCGACAAGGGAAAACAGACGCAGATGGCAAAAGAAGGGAAACATTTACGCTGCGCTGATCAATGTGGTATGAAACAGCTTGAATTTAAATTATAGAAGAATAGGACGAACTAAATTTATAACATCTCGGAAAGAACAGATATTAGAACTGTCTTTTTTTTTTTAAATAGATCGAAAACTTTGCTCGATTCTGATGCTGAGTCTGCAAAGCAGACGGAGCCTGTTGTTTGCGTCTTAATTGCAGCACGTCGTCATATTTATGTTATAGTTCAGCTAGCAACCGCAACGTGTCACACACATCTCGCTATTCCTCTCACATGCGATGAAGCCACGCCAAGGGCATTTAGGAAAACTACGATAGATATCAAATTTTTTTTCAAGAGCATACCTTGATACAATACAATACAATACAATACAATATGACGGCACATTTGCGGCACGACGTGCTGCAAAAACGATGCAAATATGCAGCACAACGTGAAGCAAATTAACGTAAAATAAGGTTTAAAAGCACAGCGTACCCCATGTAAGGGTAGCCAACGTTCTGAGTACCGCCGACGATTGGCTTATTGCGGTAACTCGTCAGCAGCCAACGACTACGACCCTGCGTCGGCGAAACGTACGACAGATGACTTAGCTATCAAGCGGCGAGGAGTCAGCAGCCAATGATCGGATCGCGACTATGGCCCGAAGTCGTTACAACTCCTGTTCGATCGTGGCATCGACATTAAGCTCGGTAGTTAAGGCATTCTTGGCTATCACATTTTATCCGACGCTGGTTAATCGTCGCTCGAGTATAGTCAGCCAATATTTGTAGCTCAAAGTACGGCCAATGCCGGGCGATGGCATCGGTCGCACGTTTCGTCGACTTTATTCCAGGAGACCTGAACCCTTATAACTTAAGTGACCTCTCATTACTTTTAATTTCGAAGCCCCTGATCCTTCACAAGTTATGTGAACTCTCAAAACCATGATCCAGAATACCTGACTGGTGACTCCTCATAACTTAAGTGACCCCCTCATAAGTTAAATGACCCCTCTGTTAGGCTCTTTTTACTTTAAATTCAGTTCAGGATGGAATTATCGTCGTGGACTGGCGGGATAAGCAAATAAATGATTAGGCGTTCACGTGTAAATAGCTTGTATTCTCAACAAAGGTCGGAGACGGACTGCCCTCACAGTTCCTTTCATTCGCGATTTTCGGATATTACCGACGCTCGTCTAACGATCACATGACTTACATTATTTCATGCGCACACGTATGTACATACATATATATACATATATACGGATAGTCGAAAATATTATTTTCTTCGTCGCATGTATTACACCTCATAACTTAATTTCGCTACCCCTGACGCCTCGTAGGTTATAAACAGTCTTAAAACTTAAGGATATGCTTTGACCCTACCATCTCAGCCAAAAATTTTATCTGATTGAAATTTCCGTACTTCGTGATACAATAAAAATCTGACCATATTTAGCAGCATTCGGCATGATATAAACAACCATTATAAATTATAATATTGCCCAAGAGTTGTTTATAAATTGTTTAAACATATAATTATTCAACGATTTTTCGGTAAGTCCCTTTTCTGAAACAAATCAAATGCGTTAATTTCTTCTAACACATTTTTTTCTGAACGTTTTCCAGAATTTTCTCTCTATTTTGAAATTCCCGTTTTGAAAATTTAAAAATAGCTGTATTTATGTATTTTTTGGCCTTTGAAACTTTGAAACTTTTCACAGCTGAAGATAAACCTGTGTCCAAAGACACATACAAAATTGGCAATTTTTTGTTTGTATTTCGGAATGTTTTTTATAATACACTCAGTTAAAAAATTAAAGGAACAGCAAAATTTCCGAGATTTTTCAGCGATTTTCCAAAGGCTGTAATTTTGTTAATTTTAGCCGTACAATTTTTTTAAAAAAACATTTTGCAGCTTGAATCTTCTAGTTTTGGAATCTTGAGTCCAAAAAATTTTGTGGGCATCACCCTCGACGGAGTCGAAAGAAATATGACGGTAAAAATTTTCTCGAAATTTTGCCTTTTTTTCAAAACGGTCGATGGGCTCCAAAAAAAATTTCCGAGCTTAACCAATCTATGGATCATTTAGCTGTATTCTTTGGCTTCAATTTACCGTTTTTGTTTTTGTTCTACGGCCATTTTTCACTGAGATATCGGCGATTGAACAAAAATTTGTCTTTTTTTTAAATCTTCGATATCTCTGGAACTGAAGGTTTTCGTTCTGTTGCTTTCAGTATATTGTGGATATCAAAAAATTAAGAGGTCAAAAAAAACCTTATCGCAAAATTATATCAGTTTCCATAAGACTACATTTAATTTTATTTAATTTGTTAATCTTGATTATTCGATAACGAGCTTTTAAATTGTCGTGAAATTTTTACATGACCTCTTAAATACTTTATTGAAAAACATGCCAAATTTTCAGAATTTTCTCATTAAACGTGATTTGCAACTAAACTACCTTAAGTTTCCGAAACCCACCGTTTACTCGCTGTACGATCATCAGTTCCAGAGATATCGAAGATTAAAAAAAAAAGACGAATTTTTGTTCAATCGCCGATATCTCAGCAAAAAAATGGTCGTAGAACAAAAAAGAAAGCAGAAAATTGAAGCCAAAGAATCCAGCTAAACGGTCCATAGATTGGTTAGGCTCGGAGAATTTTTTTGGAGCCCAACAACTGTTTTGAAAAAAGCAAAAATTTGGAGAAAATTTTAACCGTGAATTTCTTTCGACTGTGTCGAGGGTGATCCCATGATATTTTTTTGACTCAAGATTCGAAAACTAGAAAATTCAAGCTTCAGAATGCTTTTTTTTAATTTTACGACCAAAATTGAGTAAGTTACAGCCTTTGGAAAATCGCTGAAAAGTCTCAAAAATGTTGCTGTTCCTTTAATTTTTTGACCGAGTGTATTTCAAAACAGAGAGAGAATACTGAAAAAAATCATAAGTGCTCAGAAAAATTAACGCACTCGATTTGTTTAAGAAAAAGAACTTACCCAAAAATTGTTGAATTATTATTCGTTTAAACAATTTATTAATAACTTCGGGGCAATATTATGATTGATAATTTTTGTTTATGGCATGCCAAATTTTGCTGATTTTTTTAAAGATTTTTGTTGTATCACGAAATACGAAAATGTTAAAACTTAATTCTAGGATTTTTTACCCCTCATTAATTGAGTGACCCCCCATAACTTAATTTCAGAGTTCCTGACCCCTCATAAATTATGTCAAGCCTCAAAATTGTTTTAAAAAAACCGCGATCCCTCATAAGTTAAGTGACTCCTCGTAACATAATTTCGAAGCCCCTGCCTCCTCATAAGTTATGTGACTCCTCATAACTCAATTCCAGGGTTTCTAACCCCTCATAACCTATGTAAAACCTCGGAACTTGTTTTCATAGTCCGTACTGGCTTTGTTTTTCCGGGTAAATATATATTTTCCGGCGTATGTTTCATAAATATGATATACATATCCGAATATTATAAATAGTTGATGGGGTACCGGTTAGCGTGTCAGTATTAGGTGACTAGGTAGGCTCGATAGGTAGATAGATTTCAAATCCCAGACTAGGCTCGTAAATATTCTTCGGTCCACGTATATACAAGAAAAATTAATCAGTCAAAAAAATGAATTATGTTTCAAAAGATCTTTTTTTAAAATATTGAATTCATGTTCAATTCAAAAATACGCGTAAAAAAGGAGGGTCGAGGGTCCGATCCCGGTAGCAACGGCTTTTAAATTTTTAATTTTTGACATTCCCCAACATTATGTAGTCTTTAAAAATGATCATATATGAATAAAAAAACGTATTTTTATCAAAATTATAAGCAAATATATAAATATAATAAATAAAATTGACGCATCATGCGTAGGGCAATGGACCAAGGTTGCAATCACGTTGATTATTCGTTGTGGCCCGACGTTTGGGTGAATCATCGGGAGTAATGGTAGTAGGCCGGTCCTGTCCCACGATCCCTACCCCGACATTTACCGACCTTTTTTCAAGCGAGACTCGAGCCACTAAGCCGAGACTCGAACCACTTAGCCGAGACACAAACCGCGTCGTGAGTCATGGGCGGCTTGCGGATGGTGGATGGCGGACGGTGTGTGACGGGCGGTGGGTGCTGGGTAGCAGGTGGCCGGTGGCCGGTAGGTGGTGGGGGGGGGGGATTTGAGATTTTTTTCGTTAGCATGTGTTGCGTGTATGTGCGTGCACGACTTGTGGACGGTGGGCGACAGGCGGGGGGGGGAGGTGGTGGGTGGTGGTGAGGCAGGTGAGCGGTGGGTGGCAGGTGAGGAGGGAGGGGGGAGAGATTTGGGATTAGCATGTTTTGCGTGTATGTGTGTGCATGTGCGTGCATGTGCGTGTGTGCGGGGGCAGGGGGCGGGGGGGGAAAGGTCTTGGGATTTTCGAATAGATGCCCATGATTTTTTGAAGAAAGCATTAGATGACGTCGTCGATGGAGTTGACCCGCGGTCTCTCTCACACGCTCTCTCTCTATCTCTCTCTCTCTCGCACGCGCGCGCTCTCGCATGCAGAGTGTCGAGTAGGAAATGTATGATGTATACAACTGTACCCCAACATAATCCGCCTTTTTTCGTCGCAACGCATATTATCGAAACATAGCTGCATAGACGATTATTCGTTCACAATTTTCGAGTTTTTTCAAGCAATTCTCCGGCCACGTTATTTCTCTCTCTCTTTCTCTTAATGTCTCTGTCCTCTCTTTCACTTGTTCTCCGTATCTCGTACGTCAGTGTATTCTAAGCTATGAGATTGCTAATGATTTAGACTTTTTGTAGTTTAAGCATGATTTTTGGGGAAAATGTGAAATCAAATATTTTTGGTGAAAAGCCCATTGATATTCACTATTTCATTTGTTATCAATATCCCTAGATGGCATTCAAATGGAAAAAAGTTTTATCATGATCGATTGATATCTAGATATTTCAAAGCTATGATGATTTAATTATTTCAGCAGAAATTTCTATCGTGTTCTGCCCGCGGGTCCACTAATATTAGTGGTATGTATAAATTCTATGGTTAATATGAAAATAAGGAAAACTTTTTTTCATGAAGCAATTGGATTGTCAGAAAATTCATTATTTTTTCTCACCAAAGGTCTAAGCATATTAATGTAATTTTTGTCTTATCTTCTCCGAATAATATAAGCTTACTTTGAAATTTAAATCATGAACAATACAATTTTTTTTTTATACTGTCTTTCTCAGTTTTTTAAAATGATTTTTATAACTTCACGTAAGACTCCTATGCGAGCCGCAGAGGATGAGAAAGCATAAGTAATCATCACTTCCGAAGGCCCTCGTTCAGAAAAAAAATATATAAATATATATTGTATTATTCAGAAAAATCTTGGATGTCTTAGCTGATTTTCACGAAATTTTCATGTCGTCGGCACATTACGAGAAAAATCAATTATATTTATATCTTTAGGTCTATGGTCAGAAACAAATATTAAAATTTCTCGAAAATGTGAATTGTCATAATTTTGAGGAGCGTTACTTTCCTCAAATATGAATACATTTTTATGTAATTATAATAACAATAACAATTTCCAGGAACCATGGGCTTACAGATAGGAAAATTAAAATTCTCGTAACGTTGAAACATCCGAATGAATAACAACATTTTAACTAACAATTTTTGTTCCGCACAATCCGTAGATTACATGGAAATCCGTGAAAAATATATATCATGAAGGAGCCAGCCCACTTATTCGATTTCTTTTTAAAGTTTTTTAAATAACTGCTTATAGCTTTGCATAAAATTTATGTTACATCCACAGAATATGAGCAAAGTAAGTAATTCTCATATCGACAACTCCAGATATAGGTAAAATTTAAACAAAAATCAAAGTTATTGTGACTATGGAAGATCTGAATTTTTCATGATATTGGAAACCTAAGAAGAGGTATGACTTAATTCTGACGTCAGTAATATAGCGACGTAAGTAGATACCTCGCTTGCGACTCGCATGTGACAGCGTGGTATAGAGAGAGATTTGTTGTCGATTATTCTCAGCTCATTACAGATTATGCTACTTACTCCCGGACACAAATGCGGTAAACGTGTAAAAGCAACTTCCGACCCTAACCTAAAAAATAACCACGTTCTGCATCTAAACTCCGGACTCCATATCTATATTATTGTTACGTGGACAATCTCAACAATTTTCAGAATAATCTCGAATTTATCCTAACAAACGTCGACGTTTCGCATGATCGACAGGGCTTTGCGCTTCCTACTGAGTCAGTTCTTAGATTTCGCTACCAGATGAATCCCACTTTGGATCCCGATACTTTATCCAGCATCTCCGTGTCAATCCTTCTCGCAGCATTTGCATATCATCTACAGATTAACAGAATCATCAATATTCATAAAGGGCTCTCGATCGAAAAATGTTTGCTTTCTACTTTTCTTTGAAAACAGAATGAAAACACCCAAAATTATTTCAAGTTTTATTGTATTTCATGGTAACTCTATTTTTTATCATAATAAAACTTTTTATGAATTCTCGAATATAATCGGCAGATTATAAAAAATAAGACATCAGTATCAGAAGGGGTTCTCGATCGAGAAAATATTTCTATTACTCCTGGAAAATATAGTCTTGAGTCTCATCATCGTCAGTATTATAAAACTAAACTATTATTTAGATATGGGTTTTTCCGATAATATAACATCGAGAGGGGGTATTCTACTTTTCTACCGCTTGGTGTACAAATAATTTCAGAGAGGGTCTGACTTCACATGATACCGTGTGTAAAATTCAGACAAAAAGCATAGCTGGAAAAGTATGTAGATATTGACACCAATCCGCGTAAAAAATGAAACAATGAATTTGAGGAAAACTTTTTTGAACTCATAAATAATGCAGTTTTCGGAAAGATAATGAAAAACGTTAGGCAACATCGAGATGTTAAGCTTGTGAGGAAATGGGGTGGAGCTTTTTGGTACAAAGGCTTTAATCGCAAAGGTGACATTTCACAGCTACACGAGCTGAAGTGAAATTTATGAAACCGACATATGTAAAGTTTGCATCTCTCGACATATCAAAAATCACCCCTTTTTACCACTTTCGTTATAATAACCCTGAAAAGAAAAAATTTTGATATAGTAAAATAACTTTACACCGATACGGGAGTCTGAGTATCACATTAGCACCCCCCTCCCTCCCCCCGACCCCCCCGATATATAAAGCTGCGTTGAGGACGATTTGCCTCGATTTGATACGTCTGATTATGCACCTAACATTCGCTATGACATACAATAAGCTAATTAAAAAAATATGTTGAGGCTCATGAAGGATAAGAATAACGGAAAGATACTGGTGGAATATGTGGGTTTGAGAGCCAAACTATACACTTTAAGAGTCCAAGGTGACGAAATCGAAAAGAAAAAAGCCAAAAACGTTCAAGCATCAACTTTACGATCGATAACATTCAACGATTATAGAGAGTATCTGTCCCACCACGAAAATGTAATTGAAAACGCAGCAGTTCATCGTCCATCGAAAACATAGTGTCCAGACCAAGTTAGCTCTAAGCTGGAATGATGAAAAAAAAATGTTCTCTAGAGTTCTACTGATCCACTAACATGGGGTTATGCTATTAATAACGATGTGAATGAATGACTGAATAATGTGAACAAAAATAATTGAAACATCGTAAAAATGGATGCGCATAGTGATGATAGTGATTATTATGATGATGATGATAATTATGATGATGATGATGATGATGATGATGATGGTCGAAAGATTAATAGAGAGAAAGAGATCAAAAATATATATCATAATTTTTTTATAATATTCATATATATTTGTGCTGAATGTGAAACAGGGAAAAAAACAATAATGTAAACAGTACAAAAAAAAATTTGTTCCGATAATTATTTTTATACATTGCCCACACAGCAAAATTGATCCCGGGACCATCCTGAGACAGTCCCATTCGTGTCCTGCATAAGAATAGTACGTCTTATGAATGTCTATGGGACGTACCAGTAAGTTATTGTTCTACCCGGGATTAATATAGGATGTCTTGAGGATATCCTGTCGCAACCGTGATTAGACGATCCCAAAACACTCTCTTATAGACGTCTGTGGGAGGTACTAGTAAGACATTGGTCTGCTCGATATTAATATTGAACGTCTTGGGGATATCCTGTCGCGACCGTGATTAGATGATCCCAACGCACTTTCTTATAGACGTCTGTAGGAGGTACTAGGAAGACATTGGTATGCTCGATATAATATAGGACGTCTTGAGGATATCCTGTCACGACCGTGATGAGACGATCCCAAAGCACTCTCTTATAGACGTCTCTGGGAGATCCTAGTAAGATATTGGTCTGCTCGATATTAATATAGGACGTCTTGAGGATATCCTGTCGCGACCGTGATTGGACGATCCCAACGCACTCTCTTATAGACGTCTATGGGAGATATTAGTAATACATTGGTCTTTCCGAGATTACTATGGGATGTCTTGAGGATATCCTGTCGTGACCGTGATAAGACGATCCTAACGCACTCTCTTATAGACGTCTGTGGGAAGTACTAGTAAGACATTGGTCTGCTCGAGATTAATATAGGATGTCTTGAGGATATCCCGTGGTAACCATGTTTGGACGATCCCAGCCAACTCTCTTAGGGATGTCTGTAGGAGGTCAGCCATCGCGCAGCATTAGTTCCGACCTTGCCGTGAGATGGCGAACGCTACTCACATGCGGATAATGTGAAGAGCATGCTTATATAGGCGAGCGTGAACACGGATATCAATTCAACACCGACAGAAGTCAGAACTCGAAAGAGGCTATATTACAAATACAAGGAGTCCTTGCTGACTCCCTCTGTACCGTACACATTTTGTTAACATTTAATTAATTAATTGAAATTAATTAAAATTAAATCGAAACAAGAATTATTATCGACTACTGCATTGGCAGTCCAGGAGACGTCCCGAAGATATCCTGAAGACATCCCGGGATGGCCGTGTGACCGTCCCAGTCCGGTAAACACAGCGGACACTTTAGAGCCCATGGGTATCCCATGGGATCATCCAAAAGACGTACTTGGGACGTATTATTTTGTGACTCATAATTCTGGAATATCTCGGTGACGTCTTATAGGAGTCTCGACAATATCTTACCGATATCTCCAGTTTGCTGTGTTTGCAGTCTCAGAGACATCCCGAGGATATCCCGAGATGCCAATGGGACCATCCCATTCCGGTAAACACAGCGGACACTTTAGAGCCCATGGGTATCCCATGGGACCATCCCATTACCGTCACGGGACAATTGGTGTGATGTCCAAAAGACGTACTTGGGACGTATTATTGTTGTGTGGGTGGATTTAAAAAAAAACATAAATATACCGGGTGTCCCATTTTAATCTTACAGTTGATTTATTTCGAAAAATATTGCTCCGATCAAAAATTGAGTGGGATGAAACCTTTAGGGTTCAGAGGGGGACGTTCAAAAAAATATTTTTTCTTGGTCCAAAATTCAAAATAGCGGCGTTAAGATGGCTGACATGTTTATTAAAAATGGAAACATGATTTTCTTTGACCAAAAAATGTTTCAGATCGAATCTAACATCTTTTGTAGGAATATTTTTTTTATAGCCCGGATATTTTAGACCAGATCACCATTTTTGACTATTTTAGCGTTATGCAGCATAATGACGAAGCCGAGGAGGTCTTCTAAATCCTCTTCGTGAGTGTTTTCTGAAATCTTCTTAAAGGTGTTCAAAGATTCCACCATTCATGTTTGAACATGCCTTTACTCTCCTCTTAAAACCATCAACTGTTTGTCGTAAGAGAACATCTCGCGAGACTGCCCGTACACAGCTTAGTATTAATTTAAAAACATAAGTTTGAAAAGGCTTGTCAGTGTTCGGATTTGTTTTCTTGAATGTATCGCTGTTGAAATTTTGCTGTGAACTGGATACGGATAGAACAATACAAATTTTCATGGTTCTCTAAAACAAATTTTGTGATATGTAACTTTTTATAATTTCGCTCAAGGAACCGAATTTTTTAAGTTTCAAGTTCGCTTTGCTTCTGACAGAAATTAAAAAAAAAACGAAATCTCAAGAAGGATGCTTCAGTCGACGCGTTTTTTATCGCAAATTTGTTAACACTTAATTGACGGTAATGCAACAATGGCTGATTTCAGTGCCAACGAAATCGTAGACATTCTCATTATTTTAGGGAGATGTCGAAGCAATTATTTACAAGCCGAAAGCTTGTATCGATGCGAATATCCTTATCGTCGCACAGTAGGAGAAAAACCCAAAAACCTGGCCAAAACCCCAAAAAATAAATTTTCGAAATAGGGTCAGTTGAGTAGTCATTCAGGTAGAGGACTAGTAACTGCATTCTATTGTGGAAGGGAAAGCCCTTTAAGTGTATACCTGCGCCGCAGCGTCAGTTGGCAGTTAGTGTTCGTGAAGAGTGTACGTGTCACGCGCTGAACAGACGAAAATAACGCTGACTTCAAAAACCCATAACTTTAAAGTGACGGGTTTAATTTCAATTCTGCAACATGGATACGACTTCTGGAGGTATGTAGAACATATTTTTACATCGGTTGAATCTAAACTTTATGTATAAATGATTGAAATGTAGTATAGCCTTCGGCATAAATAAAATTGAATAATTTTGAAAACTTATATTTTCAACGGTCCGAAAAGTTATATATTTTGTCACATTTTGCAAAGCTCCTAGTCTCGGCCTTTAGTTTAATGTATAAGCTTTCGGAATTTACAAGAGTGACCTGCGGAAAACGTGCGTCTTGTCCGTTATGATTTTTTTCGCATCGTGCGGTAGCCGAGCGTGCACGCGGCACTATTGAGCAGCCTCTGCGCCTCTACCTGAGAATGGGTGAAGTAGCATCATAACGGACAAGACGGCTGTTATACGCTTGAAATAAATTATTTTAATATATATGTATGTGTATATATATATTGTGACGTGACTTTTCTTAACGCATGAAAAGCCGACTCTTCGGGTCACAAAACAGCTCACGAGATCGCTCAAGGATTGGGCGCCAGCTATCGCAATAAATTACGATAGCAAATTTATATTTCCTTGAGTTCTCTCGTGAGTTCAACAATTTCGCCTGGCTAGCTGCCCTTGAGGATGGTAGAGGGGCGCGGTTAGGGATCGTTGGAAATTCTACAATAAATACTCTTTGCAGCAAGTTCGGGAAACACAACGCTTACTTTATTAAACTGAATTTATACGATCAATCAAGAAATCAAAATTCACAATACCACAAGTTCCCGTTTTCTCTGAGACAAAATCCTTATTCTCTAATACAAGCTCGCGTCTCGCTTCTATACAATTTAAATATTCTCTAGCAATATCCTTGAGATCTTGTTTTCGCTTTCTTTAATACTCGAATAATTAATTCCTCTCGGCCTCGTTGCAATATCGCGCTCCAATCTCAAAATGGCCGATATCTCTACGGTTTTCTCCGTTTCAACACTCTTGTACAAAATGGCCGCTGTTTTACGATAGCTCCCGATTTTACTCAGGCCGAGAGTTCTAAACAAATTACCCTAATTAACCTATGGACTCTCGCTTCCACACGAATAGATATTGAATCCCTCTCGGCGATTCTATTAATTTAACACGCGAACGGTAACTCGCGAATGATTTTACTCGCGGACAAGATTCTAATTTGGCCGCGCGCGTCAACTCGTCGTCGAGACAATATTGCTTCGTTTTGGGACACTTTTACTCCCGAAAATGCCTCTACTCGCGATTTTCCTCAATTCCACAACCAAAACGAGCAAAACGACGTTCTTACCGGTTCGTTTTCAGCAGAATGGTCCCGTAATGCAGCGGGAACCCAATCTTTGATATATTCGGCAGACGCGCTTCTCTTGCTCGGTACTCGATAACGGCGCGATTCCAACGTCCTTCCCCGTTCGGTACGGCGGCTTAAGTCCCCGAGAGAACTTTCGTGATCGCCCTCGTAAGCTCTGATTTCTACCCCCACCCTTAGGTGATTCGAGTCGAATGTTAGCGCGATTTGATAATCGATTGCGCGATTGATTCGAGGCGGCAAATAGATCGACGGCACGAGCGATAGAACAAGAGCGCGATCGATTCTCTCTCCAGAATTACGGACGAATGACGATAATAATAATGTTTCTCTCAAGCTGTGCGATACGACGCACAACCACGCGACGACGTTGAATTTGGCGCTCTCTCAGCGATGATGCCGAGAGCGACAACGATGGATGATGTTGGTGGCTCTCGTTGATGATGACGGTATGGCTCACGTACGTGGGCTACGTTGCTCATGGTGTTAGTGGCGAGAGCATCGAATATTGCTCTCGCTGGCCCTTCTCGTTCTCGGTTAAACTGTTGCGCAGACGATGGTGTTCTCGATGCTGTCGTCGTGTCGGTAACGGCGGGAACCGCCGTTTTGCTCAGGAGAATTTTTCGGAAATACAAAATTAAATTAATATCTAACGACAAGTTAACAATATGGCCCTGATTGTATCGTTCGAGAGGGACTCGGCCTGGGAGCGAGGTTGTACCTCGCGCGTTATCGAGTTCCTTTGTGACTCGCAAAAATACGACGTCACAATATATATATATAAATTTTCTGTGATTTAATTATGATATATACGTATGCATATATATATATATATATATATATATATATATTAAAATCAACCACATAAAAATTTCTTAAATATGAATGAAATGTTATAACATTCAAATAAAATATTTGAATATATATATATTATATAGTAAGCAAAGCTTTCTTTTAACCAAATCCATGTCAATATTTTCTGTCTAATTTTTTTAAAATTATTTCAATTATTGCGGTTATTTATTTGGTAAAATAATGTACATTGTTCAAGTTATTGTATTAATTGAAAATTTTATCTTTTCCTTTAACACCAATTTTCTACAATTTTATGTCTTTATTACAGGATCCGGTTACAAACAATTGGTGCTGACTCCGACTCCGACTCCGATTACGATTTTAATTAAGAATAAAATTTTCCATTTTTGAAACGTTCCGTATGTATTTTGGAAATAAAAATAATAATTGCGTAGAATACACTGTTCACGTTTATTTTATTATGATGATTTTTTTTTATATATTAATTTATCTATTTAGCAGGATACTCGGCCATTTTGTTTATAACAATTTGCTGTAAGCTCTTTGTTGCAAGTTATAAACAATAGATATCGGATTGGTAATCAGCAACCTTGAAAACCCGTATATACCAATTTTTGTCAACATCTGGTAACTTTTTAACGTTCATGTCGGCCATATTAGATCGGCCATTTTTTTTACGATAATTTGGCTTGCGGATTCGTAATCAGCGACCTTGAAAACCCGCAAATACCAATTTTTGTCGACATCTGGCAACTTTTTAACGTTCATGTCAGCCATATTGGATCGGCCATTTTGTTTACGATAATTTGGCTTTCAGATTCGTAATCAGCGACCTTGAAAACCCCTGTAAGCCAATTTTCATTCCCGTCAAAGGTCAATTGAGGTTTTGGCCAGGTTTTTGGGCTTTTCTCCTACTGTGCGTCGAATTGAGACCGAGAGCAGGTAGGATAACCCGTCACCACCAACGTGTCCAAAACGTCAATAATGATTTTGATGGTCCACATGCGGCTCGAAACATGGCTATTTTAGCCATGATAGCAAACGATCCTCATTTGAGTGTTAGAGTGATCTCGGAACGACTCGGCGTTCCCAGATCTACGGTGCACAGAGTATTTAGAGGTGCGAGATTCCATCCGTACCGCATACAATTCCATCAAGACACGCCTAATCCTGATCCATTGCGAAGAGTAGAACTTTGTCGGTGGGCATTGAAACGCATCGAGCGATTCCCAGACTTTTTTAGGTTCGTTATGTTCAGTGATGAATCAACATTTAACAACCGAGGTCAGGTAAATCGGTGGAATTTCAGATATTGGTCTGATCAGAATCCACATTGGGTGAGACAAATCGATCACCAGCACCAGTGGAGTTTGAATGTTTGGTGTGGAATAACTAACGGGCAAATAATAGGTCCCTATTTCTTCGAGGGAACGGTGACGGGTGCCCGTTATCTAAATTTTCTGCAAAATGAATTACCTATTTTGCTAGAAAACCTTGATTTGAATACACGTCAACAGATGTGGTTTCAGCAAGACGGTGCACCCGCTCACTGGGCTCGTATTGTTCGGAATCAACTGAACGCAACATTCGGCCAAAGGTGGATTGGTCGAGATGGACCTGTCCATTGGCCTCCAAGGTTACCTGATCTTACCTCTCCCGATTTTTTTTTGTGGGCTTATCTTAAAGACGTTGTCTACCGTCAACCTCCAACAACACGAGAGAATATGCGGGAGCGGATAAGAGCTGCCTGCCGTGCAATCCCGAGAGAAGTTCTCTTAAGAACAGTTGATGGTTTTGAGAGGAGAGTTCAGATGTGTTTAAACATGATTGGTGGAATCTTTGAACACCTTTGGGAAGAATTCAGACAACACTCACAAGAAGGGTTTGGAGTCTAAAAATACTGCGGAAGTGACGAGCCGTAGAGACCTAATCCTTGTGAGTGTTCCACACACACACACACGTACAAAATCACACACACTCTGATTAGGAGAGTTCGGAGTCGAAAAATACTGCGGAAGTGACGAGCCGTGGAGACCTAATCCTTATGAGTGTTCCACACACTCAAACTTACAACATTGCACGCTCACACACTTACAAAATTACACACTCATACAGTCAAATACACTAACAAGGAGAGTTTGGAGTGGAAAAAATACTGCGAAAGTGACGAGACTCTACCTCCTCGACCTCGCGGTTATCCCGGATAATACTAAAATAGTAAAAAATGGTGATCTCTTATGGACTGAATAAAAAAAATGTTCCAACAAAAGTTGTTAGTTTTGACTAAACACATTTTTTGGTGAAAAAAATCATGTTTTCATTGTTTAAAAAACTTGTCGGCCATCTTGACACCGCCCCTTTGAACTTTGGACCAAAAAACATTTTTTTTTTAATGGCTTTCTTTGAACCCTAAAAGTTTTATTCCACTCGATTTGTATCGGAGCAGTATTTTTCAAGATAATTCAGCTGTAAGATTAAAATGAGACACCCTCTATTATGGGCTGTATCAAAAAAATGTTCCTACAAAAGATGTTAGATTTGATCTGAAAAAATTTTAAGTGGAAAAAAAATCATGTTTCCATTTAAAAAAAAGATGTCAGCCATCTTAACGCCGCCATTTTGAATTTTGGACCAAAACAAAATATTTTTTTTAACGTCCCCCTCTGAACCCTAAAAGTCTCATCTCACTCAATTTTTGATCCGAGCAATATTTTACGAAATAAATCAACTGTAAGGTTAAAATGTGACACCGGGTATATATGGCAACCGACAACTTTTAAAAAAATAGAAACAATGTGTGTGGGTGTGTGTGTTCGTGTGTGTGCGTGTATATGTGTAGACTTCTTATTTATTTCTCTCGCTATACCATAAAGCGGGAGGGATACGCTTTGTGGAGAGTGCACCCTAGCTGTACTGCAAACTTCAATGCACCATGGTGTGTGTGTGTGTGAGAGAGAGAGAGAGAGAGAGAGAGAGAGAGAGGAGAGAGAGAGGGAGAAATAGTCATGATGTCAAATTTTCAGCGTGCTCGCAACTGTCAAGTGGTTCGAGTGGACATCAATGGTGGCCTAACCTTACAATGATGGCCCATCCTTATAATCCACATTTTCTCTCTCACTTTTTTAACACTATGATTATGATAGATTTCGATAGAATAAAGTTCTAACGTATTGCTGGAAATTTAAGATTACAGTGACAGTACTTTTTCTGTATTTCATGAGTCGGACACCGACGCATATTGTCGAACATTTTTATTTCATGGTCAAAACGAAATTGGTTTATCTATTTTGTGACCTAATTTTTTCAATACACAACACTCTCTCATGAATAAAGCTGAAGCTGATGGACGTGATAATTAGGAAAACTTCCCACAAGGGCTTGTTTTTTTTTTTGAGTTGCTCATAAAAGGATAAAAGAAAACGTGAGGTAGGTCTTATATTCAAATTTGGGCTCTTAGCGTAATAATACATGGATGATTTTGATATATCTGAAAAACTTACAATACTCGTTCATTCGACTTTCAAAATCTTCAAACAATTTTTGATCCTGCACTTGGCCCAATCCATGCCCTTGGGTTTAGAAAACATCAAACCAACGCCAGCGAGTTTGTAGTACTCAGAATTCTCATTCTTATTCGGCAATATCGTATGGAATATTTCAATGAGCATAGAAGTGACTATGCCAGACCAGTGAATTTTCTCACTGAAAATTTGTCCAGTGACAACATTTCGGGGCAGCTTGTTGAGTCAAATTTGAATCCAGCTTGACGTATTGTTGCTCAATGAATCGCCGATTTTCGAAGCAAATATTTGGTATTGTTGGTTGTCCGGTACGTTGCTCATATAGTCTTTAATCATAAGTTTCAACAATTGTACTTGCAAATTTATGCACGTAAGAGAGGAAATTTCTTCATAATTAATTGAACACTGCATTAAAGTGGAAGAAAGAGAGAGAAGGCGAAAGAGTGAGAGAGAGAGAGAGAGAGAGAGAGAGAGAGAGAGAGAGAGAGAGAGAGAGAGAGACGGTGTTGGCCTGCTCGGCTTGAGCATCGAACGTTCGTTGAGAGCATGGAGGTCAGAAAAAAGAATCAGCGAGCCCTCTTCACATTTTATTTCATCAATAGTTACAAATTATTTTTGCTTATCTAACCATTGTGTGCATTATCCAAGCTCAACCATGTCACATTTAGCTGACTGCCACGATTCTTTGATACATATTTTTAATGAGATATATATCAGGGTATTGAACACTATGCAGCTCTTGTTCATAGAAACCACCCGCAATGGGCTCATTTTCATGATATTTTATATTATATGTTATGGAGTTAATTTTTCTCACTCGACTTATTGTAAATATCTCCGTTGTCCAGTTTGGTGTGTAACTTTTTTCAAATATATATTCAAATTTACAAATGCGCACTTTATCGCCAATTTTGAATTTCGCTGTTTTTCCCACCTCAGTTCTATTATATATATTAATCAGTATTCATACATCATTCACAGCATCAACATTTTTCGGCTTAATTTTAATAGTATGATAGACAGTGTCATTATATACTTGATAATTAAGATATCAAGAACTTCAAACCATTTCCAATTTTGGCGAAGACTGAATTAAATCTAAATTTTATTCTCAAGCGTAGGGTTAAATCGTTCACAAATTGTTGCTTTCAAATTTTTATGCGCAGAATACATATGAATATTGAACTTTTCCATAAGCATCTTGAATTTGGAATCATAAAATTCTTTTCCACGATTGAGGTGTAGATTTTTTGGTCTACGTCCTTTAGCAAGTGTTGATTCCATTGCAGCGGTGACATCTTCTCTGCTCTTGCTCTTCAATGGCTTGACCCATGCCCATTTGGAGAATATATCGATGATGGCGAGGAGAAATTTATTATTGGAGCCTTCCCATGTAGCATGTCAAAATAACCCGAAGAAAATAACATAAGACAAAAAAACACATGACGAAATATCCCCAATGACAAATTACCATGATTACGAAATAACACAACGATAAATAACCCAATACGAAATTAACACAACCAGCAAACAACACGCGGTCAAATGGCACGAAGTTTTTTCGACAACTGTGACATTTGAAAATTATAATCAGTTATATGATGGACATTATTCCCCACGGATTGCGGAATAATTTTTATAAATAATACATTTATCGCGTACGATTTCGGTGAATTTTTTCATATCTGTATCGAACCTCTGCATGTAAGGTTCCAAACAGCACCAAAAGTAAGTAACTCTGCAGCGGGGATATCCATTTTGGTAGCAAATTTCAACTTCGCCCATCTGAACGCAAATGTCATCATTTACCAGTATCATTGTTTATACAAATACATATGACAAAAACCAACAGAAACTCTGCAGCGGGGATATCCATTCTAGTAGTAAATTTTGGCTTCCCCCCCCCCCCCCCCCATCTGAATGTAAATGTCGTCATGCACCATCATTATTGTGTATACAAATACAATGAGAAATAAAATTATGTTTACGTTTTTTATCAAACCTACAAAAAAAAGAAACAACAGGAACTCTACAACGGGGATATTTATTCTAGTAGCAAATTTCGACGTCCCCCATTTCAACGCCCATGTCGTCATTCACCAGTATTATTGTGTATACAAATACGTATGGGAACTGAAACGGCAGTGGCTCGTTTCGACAGATCCCCATTGAACACATACCCAACTCTACACACGCGACTCTTCACGGTGTATGGTCTTGGAAAACAAGTGTTGGCATGGTTCTACATGTTCCCATTGTACTCGTTGTAGAGTTCCTGTTGTTTCTTTTTTTGTGGGTTTGATAAAAAACGTAAATATAATTTTATTCCTCATATGTATTTGTATACACAATAATGATGGTGCATAACGACATTTGCGTTCAGATGGGGGGGGGGGGGCAGCCAAAATTTACTACTAGAATGGATATCCTCGCTGCAGAGTTTCTGTTGGTTTTTTTTTTTAGGGTTGATAAAAAACGTAAGCATAATTTGATTTGTCATATGCATTTGTATACACAATGAAACTGGTAAATGACGACATTTGCGTTCAGATGGGCGAAGTTGAAATTTGCTACCAGAATGGATATCCCCGCTGCAGAGTTACTTTAGTTTTGGTGCTGTTTGAAACCTCACATGCAGAGTTTCGATACAGATATGGAAAAATTCACCGAAATCGTACGCGATAAATGTATTATTTATAAAAATTATTCCGCAATCCGTGGGGAATAATGTCCATCATCTAACTGATTATAATTTTCAAACGTCACAGTTGTCGAAAATATTTCGTGTCACTTGCCCACGTGTTGTTTGCTGGTTGTGTTAATTTCGTATTGGGTTATTTATCGTTGTGTTATTTCGTAATCATGGTAATTTGTCATTGGGGATATTTCGTTATGTGTTTTTTTGTCCTATGTTATTTTCTTCGGGTTATTTTGACATGCTACATGGGAAGGCTCCAATGATAAATTTCTTCTCACCATCATCGATATATTCTCCAAATGAACCGGTACTCTGGTGTAGTGGCTAGCATGCTCGCCTCCAAACCAGAGCATCGGGAGGTCCTGGGTTCGATTCCCTGTGCCGTAGTTTCGTCGAGAAATAAAAATATGGGCGTGACAAGCTCCAGATATATATATATGTGGCATACACAAGTACTCGTACAGGTGTGAGTCACATGTATATAGCTGTAGTCCATGTTTACAATTTCCCGACGAAACGTGACGTAGCTCCGGCATCGGAAAGCGAACTCAGGACCGGCTATAGTGACACAGGTTTTCCGCAGTTTCCCTGTGTCTATGGAAATTAATTTCCATAGCAAATGCGCTATAGAGGGGGAAGTCGGATGCGGCCGCATGGGGATCTGGTTACTGATCCGGACCAGATCCTCAGGGGGGACTGGCTACTGACCCGGGCCAACCCTGTAATAGGCGAAAGCCTCGAGACGGGGGGAAATGCACAATAAAAAAAATAAAAAAAAAAATATTCTCCAAATGGGCATGGGTCAAACCATTGAAGAGCAAGAGTAGAGAAGATGTCACCGCTGCAATGGAATCAACACTTGCCAAAGGACGTAGACCAAACAATCTACACCTCAATCGTGGAAAAGAATTTTATGATTCCAAATTCAAGATGCTTATGAAAAAATTCAATATTCATATGTATTCTACGCATAGCAATTTAAAAGCAACAATTTGTGAACGATTTAACCCTACGCTTGAGAATAAAAATTAGATTCAATTCAGTCTTCGCCAAAATTGGAAATGGTTTGATGTTCTTGATATCTTAATTATCAAGTATAATGACACTGTCCATCATACTATTAAAATTAAGCCGAAAAATGTTGATGCTGTGAATGATGTATAAATACTGATTAATATTTCTATGAGAACTGAGGTGGGAAAACCAGCGAAATTCAAAATTAGCGATAAAGTGCGCATTTGTAAATTTAAATATATATTTGAAAAAAGTTACACACCAAACTGGACAACGGAGATATTTACAATAAGTCGAGTGAGAAAAATTAACTCCATAACATATAATATAAAATATCATGAAAATGAGCCCATTGCGGGTGGTTTCTATGAACAAGAGCTGCATAGTGTTCAATACCCTGATATATATCTCATTAAAAATATGTATCAAAGAATCGTGGCAGTCAGCTAAATGTGACATAGTTGAGCTTGGATAATGCACACAATGGTTAGATAAGCAAAAATAATTTGTAACTATTGATGAAATAAAATGTGAAGAGGGCTCGCTGATTCTTTTTTCTGACCTCCATGCTCTCAACGAACGTTCGATGCTCAAGCCGAGCAGGCCAACACCGTCTCTCTCTCTCTCTCTCTCTCTCTCTCACACACACACACACACACACTCTTTCACCTTCTCTCTCTTTTTTTCACTCTAATGCAGTGTTCAATTAATTATGAAAAAATTTCCTCTCTTACGTGCATAAATTTGCAAGCACAATCGTTGAAACGTATGGTTAAGGACTATATGAGCAACGTACCGGAGTTTAAGGAATACCAAATGTTTGCTTCGAAAATCGGTGATTCATTGAGCAACAATACGTCAAGCTGGATTCAAATTTGACTCAACAAGCTGCCGCGAAATGTTGTCACCGGACAAATTTTCGGTGAGAAAATTCACTGGTCTGGCATAATCACTTCTATGCTCATTGAAATATTGCATACGATATTGCCGAATAAGAATGAGAATTCTGAGTTCTACAAACTCGCTGGCGTTGGTTTGATGTTTTCTAAACCCAAGGGCATGGATTGGGCCTCGTGCAGGATCAAAAATTGTTCGAAGATTTTGAAAGTCGAATGAACGAGTATTGTAAGTTTTTCAGATATATCAAAATCATCCATGAATTATTACGCTACGAGCCCAAATTCGAATATAAGACCTACCTCGTGTTTTCTTCTATCCTTTTATGAGCAACTCAAAAAAAAAAACAATCCCTTGTCGGAAGTTTTACTAATTATCACGTCCATCAGCTTCAGCTTTATTCATGAGAGTGTGGTGTATTGAAAAAATTAGGTCGCAAAATAGATAAACCAATTTCGTTTTGACCATGAAATAAAAATTTTCGACAATATGCGTCGGTGTCCGACTCATGAAATACAGAAAAAGTACTGTCACTGTAATCTTAAATTTCCAGCAATATACTGTTTACATTATTGTTTTTTTTCCCTGTTTCACATTCAGCACAAATACATATGAATATTATAAAAAAATTATGATATATATTTTTGATCTCTTTCTCTCTATTAATCTCCCACACGGAACATTAGGGCCATGGGACGTCCAATATCCATACATGGTGGATGAATGCTCCATCCCAGGGACGTCTATAAGTATCCCTATCACTGCTAAAAGAAGTGCAAAACGGCACCTGTTCTATGCACTGGGAACATCCCTTATACGTACCTTGAGACGGTTTTTAGACGGACTAGACCCCAAAAAATGACGTCTGATTTACGTATTTAAGACGAATAAACCAGTGATCCGAAAGATGTCCAATGATCATCCATTATACGTCCCTTTATTTAAATAATTTAATCGTTATCAACTACACATTATTAATTAATTATAAACTTTGTTACTGATTATATAATATTCGGGGCCTACGAGATATCCATATTTTACAGAAAAAAAGAAAAAAAAATAGTTTTCGATTTTTCACACTGCGGTCACCCATCCAAGTATTGGATTCAAGGGGTGCTGCTTAACTTTTCTAATCTCCTACCTACCTACCTACCTACCTACACTAACTTGACTTATGAGAAACTTATGCATGTAAAAACCTTATACGATGTAGTTTGCTGATATACTTATATATCTTTGTTTCACAGGCCTTGAATAATGTATAATCGTAATGAAATTTATAATTAATGGATAATGTGTAATCAATAGCGTTTAAATTAAGGGACGTATAATAGATGATCATTAGATATCTTTTGCAATATTGGCATTAGTCTTAAATACGTACATTAAATGTCACTTTATGTGGTCTATAGGCACCTCTAAAAAATATCTAAGGGTACGTATACGAAACGTTTTCAGCACATAGAATCGCTGTCGTTTCGCATCTCCGATAGTGGTTTGAGGAATGTCCCATGGACTTCCCCGGAATGAAATTTTCATCCAACTTAAATGATTATTGGACGTCCCCTGGCTGTTAAGTTACGCGCGGAATATATTTATGGCTCCAAAAATATGTGTCGTGGACGTCGAATAAACTTCCGCGTTATCCTTCGATAGACGTAATTTGTACGTACATACGACGGTCAATCGGCGTACCCATATCAAAGCTGCCCGAAATACTTAAATGTACATCTAAAGGACGAATGCTTTTGATTGGACAACACGCGATGGATCACACAGGACGTATATTGTATGTTCACACACGTACTATTTCTTAAGCTACAAATATACACAACACGGCCATCTATGGTATGCCCATAGGTAGACATTCATTAGCTCTTAATTCAGTATAGTAATTGGACATCTATTGGACGTTCCAGGTTCACTTCTATATGAAATCCTACAACGAACATCCGATAGACGTTCAATTGACGTCCTCCGAATGTGATTTTCGTTTACGAACCTGGAACGTCCAATGGATGTTCAATTACTATCCTGAATTGAAAGCTATTTAATGTCTACCTATGGACATACCATGGATGGCCGTGTTGTGTATATTTGTAGCTCAAGAAATAGTACGTGTCGTGGACATACAATATACGTCCTGTGTGATCCATTGCATTTTGTCCAATCAAAAGTATACCATGGATGTTCAATGGATGTCCGCATTACGTCCATCGTGGATGTAGACGTGTTAAGGATCTATGGATAATAGATGGACGTCCAATGGACACTCGGTTCCGTGTGGGCTTTCGACCATCATCATCATCATCATCATCATAATTATCATCATCATAATAATCACTATCATCACTATGCGCATCCATTTTTACGATGTTTCAATTATTTTTGTTCACATTATTCAGTCATTCATTCACATCGTTATTAATAGCATAACCCCATGTTAGTGGATCAGTAGAACTCTAGAGACATTTTTTTTTTATCATTCCAGCTTAGAGCTAACTTGGACTGGACACTATGTTTTCAATTGACGATAAACTGCTGCGTTTTCAATTACATTTTCGTAGTGGGACAGATACTCTCTATAATCGTTAAATGTTATCGATCGTGAAGTTGATGCTTGAACGTTTTTGGGTTTTTTCTTTTCGATATCGTCACCTTGGACTCTTAAAGTGTATAGTTTGGCTCTCAAACCCACATATTCCGCCAGTATCTTTCCGTTATTCTTATCCTTCATGAGCCTCAACATATTTTTTTAATTAGCTTATTGTATGTTATAGCGAATGTTAGGTGCATAATCAGACGTATCAAATCGAGGCAAATCGTCCTCAACGCAGCTTTATATATCGGGGGGGTCGGGGGGAGGGAGGGGGATGCTAATGTGATACTCAGACTCCCGTATCGGTGTAAAGTTATTTTACTATATCAAAATTTTTTCTTTTCAGGGTTATTATAACGAAAGTCGTAAAAAGGGGTGATTTTTGATATGTCGAGAGATGCAAACTTTACATATGTCGGTTTCATAAATTTCACTTCAGCTCGTGTAGCTGTGAAATGTCACCTTTGCGATTAAAGCCCTTGTACCAAAAAGCTCCACCCCATTTCCTCACAAGCTTAACATCTCGATGTTGCCTAACGTTTTTCATTATCTTTCCGAAAACTGCATTATTTATGAGTTCAAAAAAGTTTTCCTCAAATTCATTGTTTCATTTTTACGCGGATTAGTGCCAATATCTATATACTTTTCCAGCTATGCTTTTTGTCTGAATTTTACACACGGTATCATGTGAAGTCAGACCCTCTCTGAAATTATTTGTACACCAAGCGGTAGAGCAGTAGAATACCCCCTCTCGATGTTATATCATCGGAAAAACCCATATCTAAATAATAGTTTAGTTTTATAATACTGACGATGATGAGACTCAAGACTATATTTTCCAGGAGTAATAAAAATATTTTCCCGATCGAGAACCCCCCCTGATACTAATGTCTTATTTTTCATAATCTGCCGATTATATTCGAGAATTCATAAAAAGTTTTATTATGATACAAAATAGAGTTACCATGAAGTACAATAAAACTTGAAATTATTTTGGGTGTTTTCATTCCGTTTTCAAAGAAAAGTAGAAAGCAAACATTTTTCGATTGAGAGCCCTTTATGAATATTGATGATTCTGTTAATCTGTAGATGATATGCAAATGCTGCGAGAAGGATTGACACGGAGATGCTGGATAAAGTATCGGGATCCAAAGTGGGATTCATCTGGTAGCCAAATCTGAGAACTGACTCAGTAGGAAGCGCAAAGCCCTGTCGATCATGCGAAACGTCGAAGTTTGTTAGGATAAATTCGAGATTATTCTGAAAATTGTTGAGATTGTCCACGTAACAATAATATAGATATGGAGTCCGGAGTTTAGATGCAGAACGTGGTTATTTTTTAGGTTAGGGTCGGAAGCTGCTTTTACACGTTTACCGCATTTGTGTCCGGGAGTAAGTAGCATAATCTGTAATGAGCTGAGAATAATCGACAACAAATCTCTCTCTATACCACGCTGTCACATGCGAGTCGCGAGCGAGGTATTTACATACGTCGCTATATTACTGACGTCAGAATTAAGTCATACCTCTTCTTAGGTTTCCAATATCATGAAAAATTCAGATCTTTCATGGTCACAATAACTTTGTTTTTTGTTTAAATTTTAGATTTATCCGGAGTTGTCGATATGAGAATTACTTACTTTGCTCATATTCTGTGGATGTAACATAAATTTTATGCAAAGCTATAAGCAGTTATTTGAAAAACTTTAAAAAGAAATCGAATAAGTAGGCTGGCTCCTTCATGATATATATTTTTCACGGATTTCCATGTAATCTACGGATTGTGCGGAACAAAAATTGTTAGTTAAAATGTTGTTATTCACTCGGATGTTTCAACGTTACGAGAATTTTAATTTTCCTATTTGCAAACCCACGGTTCCTGGAAATTGTTGTTGTTATTATAATTACATAAAAATGTATTTATATTTGAGAAAAGTAACGCTCCTTAAAATTATGACAATTCACATTTTCGAGAAATTTTAATATTTGTTTCTGACCATAGACCTAAAGATATAAATATAATTGATTTTTCTCGTAATGTGCCGACGACATTAAAATTTCGTGAAAATATGCTAAGACATCCAAGATTTCTCTGAATAATACAATATATATATATTTTTTTTCTGAACGAGGGCCCTTGGAAGTGATGATTACTTATGCTTTCTCATCCTCGGCGGCTCGCATAGGAGTCTAACGTGAAGTTATAAAAATCATTTTAAAAAACTTGGAAAGACAGTATTAAAAAAAATTGTATTGTTCATGATTTAAATTTCAAAGTAACCTTTCATATTATTCGCAGAAGATAAGAAAAGAATTACATTAATATGCTTAGACCTTTGGTGAGAAAAAATAATGCATTTTCTGACAATCCAATTGCTTCATGAAAAAAAGTTTTCCTAATTCTTATATCAACCATAGAATTTATATATACCACTAATATTAGTGGACCCGCGGGCAGAACACGATAGAAATTTTTGCTGAAATAATTTATCATCATAGCTTTGAAATATCTAGATATCAATACATCATGATAAAACTTTTTTCCATTTGAATGCCACCTGGGGATATTGATAACAAATAAAATAGTGAATATCAATGGGCCTTTCACCAAAAATATTTGATATCACATTTTCCCCAAAAATCATGCTTGAACTACAAAAAGTCTAAATCATTAACAATCTCATAGCTTAGAATACACTGACGTACGAGATACGGAGAACAAGTGAAAGAGAGGACAGAGAGATGAAGAGGAAGAGAGAGAGAAATAACGTCGCCGGAGAATTGCTTGAAAAAATTCGAAATTGTGAACGAATAATCGTCTATGTAGCTATGTGTCGATAATATGCGTTGCGACGAAAAAAGGCGGATCATGTTGGAGTACAGTTGTATACATCATAAATTTGACACTTGACACTCCGCGCGTGAGAGCGCGAGCGAGCGAGAGAGAGAGAGAGAGAGAGCCCATGCGGGTCAATGCCATCGACGACGCCGTCATCTAATGCTTTCTTCAAAAAATCATGGGCATCTATTCGAAAATCCCAAGACCTTCTTCCCCCGCCCCCCGACCCCGCACACATGCACATGCACGCACATGCACACACATGCACACACATACACGCAACACATGCTAATTCCAAATTCCGCCCCCCCTCCCTCCCCACCTGCCACCCACCGCTCACCTGCCTCCCGCCAACCACAACCCCCCCCCCTCTCCCTCCGCCCGCCGCCCACCGTCCGCAAGTCATGCACGCACATACACGCAACACATGCTAACGAAAAAAATTCTAAATCCTCCCCCCCCCCACGGCCCACCAACCACCTGCTTCCGACCACCCACCTGCCAACCACCACCCACCGCCCACCACCCACCGTCCACCGCCCACCATCCGCAAGCCACCCATGAATCACAACGCGGTTTGTGTCTCGGCTTAGTGGTTCGAGTCTCGGCTAAGTGGCTCGAGTCTCGCCTGAAAAAGGTCGGTAAATGTCGGGTTCGGGATCTAGGGACAGGACCGGCATAGTATCACTACTGTCGGGCTGATGTTATTATCCTAACGATTTTTACATGCCAAACCGACGTTGGTGAACAGAGTCGGACCGCCGCTCTAACTTAGGCGATCATTGTTGCGCCAACAACGACCTGACTCCAAAACCATACATGGGTAACTCTAAAACTACTGGGTTTTCGTGAAATCATTAAGAAGGTAAAAAATTGTATACAATTATTCTGGATTCAATGACATTTTTTGAAGAATTTTTTATTTATTTTTTATCGGGATTTTTTCCTTTCAACGAGATATTTTTTCTATTACCTTCCGAGTCTCTTAACTGATCTGCACGACTTTTTCATCGAAAAACCTCCTTTACATGGCTTTTTTTATCGGAGAATCCGTGAAGATGAGGTAACAAGCCCGATTGTTTAAGATAAAAAAATATCTCGTCACCAGGAAAAAATGTTGAAAAAAAATGTTGAACAAAAATTCTTAAAACATTTAACTGAATCCAGAATAATTGTATGCAACTTTTAACCTTTTTAATGATTTCACGAAAACCCAGCAGTTTTAGAGTTACGCTCCATTTTATAAATGTGATCGTTTTTTGCAAAAATCTGAATATTTTCGCGAAAAAAAAATCTCACAAAACTCTTTAAAAAACAAAATCAAATCTTATACCCCACCCCACAAGTTTTTCATGTGAAAAACAGAAAACCCAAGAGTTTTAGAGTTAAGCTTCATTTTATAAATAGAATCTTTTTTTGCAAAAATCTGAATATTTTTGCGAAAAAAAATCGTACGAAACTCTTTAGAAAACAAAATTGAATCTTATACTCCCCTCCACAAGTTTTTCATGCGAAAAACAATTTTTAAAAAATGTCATGGGTCGTGTGCCAAAATTTTAACGTCAAAAATCGACCATGCTTCAAAAAACATACCGGGT
This sequence comes from Alloplasta piceator, assembly GCA_946863875.1. Lineage (NCBI taxonomy): Eukaryota > Metazoa > Arthropoda > Insecta > Hymenoptera > Ichneumonidae > Alloplasta > Alloplasta piceator. The sequence continues at coordinate 26,675,599 of OX333074.1, forward strand.
TAAAAAAAAACAAATTTTTTTTTTAATAGAGCGAAATGAAGCTGAATGTATCCCCTTTGAAACGCCGCTTGTTGAATTGAAATATCTTCATTTTTCAAAGAGCAGTTGAACTTTTTGTGTGGCGCGGAATCGGAGCAAGTCCCACACGGAACCAAATGTCAATTGGACATCTATCGATCATCCATAGGTCCTTAACACGTCCACATCCACGGTAGACATAATGCGGACATTGATTGAACATCGATGGTATACTTTTTATTGGACAAAACGCGATGGATTGCACAGGACGTATATTGTAGGTGAGCCATCTTTATGAGAAAACAAAATAGATGTTTTTATACTTCAACTATTTATTCTAATTCGTACGCAGTGGAGGAGAAACATAAAAAATTATTCGTAATCTTCAAGATTAATCCAGCCACGAATCTTCTTCGATGGTGCATACTGTCGGAGTAATTCTTTTCTCGCCTCACTGTCCGGATCTCTAGGTGGATTCGGTAAAATGCTATTTCTCTTGTGAGAAAAATTGTACTTGTAATCGATGGGTTTGCAGCCGGGCATAACCGATAATCTTCTTTCAGCAGGTACAACTTCCATGCTCTGAAGCAAAAAATTTACCTCGGTTCTGAGCTCTGCTGGCATTAATTCGGCGATCAATTGTTCTCTCACGGTGATACTGTCGATTTCTATCATCGTATCGAGATCTATTTCGTTTACGAGCTTTACGATTCTGCGATAAAAATCTTGAAGATAGACAATACCTAGCCTCTTGGCCCCGAGATAAGCCATAACAGCCGCTTCCCTTGCCTCATTTCTGTTGTGCTGGTATATCTCGATTCTTATCATCAAATGATGAGCATTCAAGCACCACTGATCGTTCCGCGACTGATAGCTCATATCCCGTGATTTTTTCGCATAGAAACGCGCGAGATCGTAGCGCTTAGATTGGATGAAAAATTTGCATAGTTCATGAAATAACCAAGCAAGCTCAAGTGGTTCCGATGCGAGTGCCAAACGTTTGCGAAATACCATAAGAGCTTTTTTCTTGTTTAACGTTGGCATCCAAGCTAAATCGGTATCCCGCGGTAAATTTGTAAGTCTTATATCCAGATGATGTTTAAGATAGAGTAATTTCTTTTCCTCTTCGTGGATGCTCGTGACATCCCGGGTATCAATATAAATCCAGGCTATCATTTCGTAGAGAACGTTCAGAGACAATTTTTTCAATGGAAAAATTGTTTCCCTCCAAGTGTCAAACTTGTCCTTTGCTCTGTCAGCGTAGACAAAAAATAGTCGATAATCACGGCGCATACGTGCCTCGTGGAGTTTCTTTAGCAGCATATGAGCTTCAATGATGACGTTGTTTCGACGTAAACGTTTCTCAGTGCGACAATTTGCTTTGTGACCGTTTGGTCGCGATTTACGTTTAAATGCAAAGTGATAAAGGGGCTTTCGCCTTCTAAGGACTTCTTGTCTATAACGTGAGTGCCTTATGCATGTCTCGGTCAAATCTTGAAGACCACAACTGCCCACTTTATTGGGTGAATGGAGAAGTGGATTCTCGATCAGATTTTCGATGAAATACTTGTCTGTCGAGAGAGTACCGAGATATTGTGAAGCCAATAAACGATCCTGCTCTCTCATGCGGTTCTCAAGCCTATAGCCAGGTTCGTTGATCTTGAATTTCGAGTGATCCTCGTAGATACCTCAAGAACAAAAGAATTTCTTTTAGAATGAGAGCAATTATCATTCCATAATTACGTATATGTTAAAGGGTTTTATCTAGTTGCAAAAGTCGAAAAAACATTTTGTTCCTAAACGATTTTCCTCGACAGCATATCATTCTAGAAATTTCCCTTGGATATTAAGAGATGATCCGATAAAAATTCGAAGTATTATGTTGACGCCCGTTAATTACGTGCAATAAATTACGTATGATCCACCATAAAATCGTTTTCTGAAAATTTTGTTTTCAAACACGGTGAGCAAGGTGATGGTACGATATCAATTATGTTGCTCACATTATATATTATAATATATTTGTATAAAAGAGTTCCGCTCAACCGCTGCAAAATTACAAAGGGTATTTGATAATTTAGAACATTCGTCCGAAAAACCTTTTTTTCGAATCTGAACCCCTCATAGATGCAATTGTTTTTATAGTGAACACCTTCCCAACTACAATAATACTCTGCTTGCCACGTAGTATATTTATGCTAAAAGTTTAATCTTAGTAATTGTTGTGTTACGATAGTCGCTGCGATCACCAAAATGTTTACGAAATTCTTAATTTTTACGAATCCACTTTATTTGTGTGCAAAATTTTTGCTTGATCGACCCAAAGTTATGGAAGTTACAACAGCTACAAGATATTTCGAAAGTTGCTAGTATTCATGAAAACTGAAACGTTTAAGCGACTTCTGTAAAATCCTATTAGATGTACAACTTTGATTCCGCTGTTTTTTCCCGAAATCCGATGTTTTATTGTAAGAAACTTGTCAGAAATTTATGATTTAAAGTATCGTTCATCGCTGACCACTACTTAGTCCCATCTTTCGGGCAATGTACGGAACTCACACCGAAGAAATTGGTGCTCTCTTGAGACAATCCACGAATCGATCCAATTTTTAACTGCTTCATAATATCGGAAGTGCCGGTCCGCCGGGCCGTGTGGCATTGATCGACTCAAAAGATACTTAGAAGGAGGAACGTCTCGAGAATGCGGCGAGTAAGGTAGGACTTCCTATTTGAACGTCTCCGAGTGTGCTTTGACCACTTTCGTAAAATGGGGTCGAGCATTGTCATGCTGCAAAAGTTTGTCTTTCATGCTCAGCTCATATGCATCAATTGCGTTCGATACCGATCACCTGTGATTATTTTAGTCGTTTTCAATAGCTCATAATACACCTTCTCTCTTTTACTGCTATGCTGGTCTTCAACGTCGCCGTCACCGTTCTTGAAACGTGTCCAAACCACTTATGACCCGTTCTATCACTAATAGCAGTCTCACCGTAAGTATTTGACAGCATTTGATGAGCCTTAGCCACAGATTTCTTTATATTAAAGCAGAACATTGAGATACCCACAAGTGACGAAATTTTAGCTGGTAAACTGACATTTCAATCGAGCAAAACTTTATGATGCAGACATAAATCGACTAATGTTTCTATGGGCTCATATTGACAGATGCCCAAGTTTATTGTATGACACCTATGATCTATTTATTTCGACCACCACTCAGAGCTAAAGATATCTATAGGAAAACGGCGGAAGCAAAGGTCAACAATAATATTGTAAAAAATATAAGCTCGATCCCAATAGATTACGAATGTTAAAGTGTTGACAAGGAATTTTATCAGACGTACACATGCACATACATGCAACCATTTCATACAAAATATACGGATTTGGGAAATTTTTAATTTTTGTTTTAACGGAAATCAAATTGTTTTCGTAAGGATGTGTGAGTGTAACATAATTCAATGTGAAAGGGAAAATGCAATGAAAATAAAATGTTTTTAAAATGAGAGATGGATATTATTTCTTCTTTTCCACGTTATTGATCGTACATAAGTCCTACGTGTGAAATGAAGTCATCGCAGTGACTTCGACTATGCCAAAACATTATTTTAGAAAAACCTTGAATTTCATTGCTGTAATATTACTGCGATTCGAATTGTTATTGTCTAGTGAAATAGGTGACCCAATACCTTCAAATTCATCCTCGTTTTCGTTCAATTTCGCTATAAAGTTCTCACGATGATTCTCCAGATCAGTTATCCAAGGATACAAGTGTACTAGTGCTCTCAGCGAGGTGTTACGTCCTACGCAGTCTTCAATGGTCTCGTTTGCTTGGTAAACGGCCCATTCGAATGGCAATTTTCTTTGTCTGTAGCCACGATGGCCATGTATGAGACTGTAGCTAAATTCGGCGATCTTGAAGAGAGTCTTCACCCACATCCATTTGACCAAATAATTTCGTGAATCTGCGTAGTCCGAATATATATATATATTAGGGTGTTTCATTTTTACGCTTTTTTTTAGTTTTTCGTCTTACGCATCAAAAGTTTGGGGATTTAAGTGTAATATAATGTTTCACGCAAGGAACACGCCGGCAAAAAATATTAAAAGGTGTCTCAATTGGGTTTAAGGTCACATTTGTGAGTCACCTCTTAGGATTGACTGACCAGCTGCTCCTTCCGCGAGATTATATATTATGCAGGAAATGCGAGCGAATCGCGAGCGAGCCGGAGAACAGGTAAAATCTCCAATCCTTGCGAGTTTAACTCGTTCAGTGAGTATGCTCGTACCGAGCAGGTAGCTATATAACTCGTTGGCGAGTTAATACCCCCGCAATATAACTCTTCGAAAGAACGGCAAATGAAACTCAGAAGACGATCCCCTCCTTGAACGAGCACCGAGTCAGAAGGATCGGGCAGTTTAAATCGTTCAACGATTGAATCCCGGTGCTCTCGAACAGGTAGAAACTCTTCGAGGATCGGATCCCCACGATCTCGACGGAGTATATCTCCTCGAGGAGCAAAACCGCTCGTAAAGCGAAAGGGTTTCGATCTTTACCTGAGTTTGGCTCGCCGCACGGTCATCGCTACTATGCATATACCTATATAGATTAAAACGGAGCACACAGGAAATGAACGGGCGTACACATATATATATGTATTTATATATGTGTCATTCCATATCAATTCAACGACGTTTTGGCGGTAACCCCTTCGATTTTTTTTATTTTTTAATATGTTATTATACATGCAAAAAGAAGCACCCATGCCAATTTTTAGCTCTCTATCTCAATCATACCGAAGTTATTGATTTTTCAAGAATATACTTAAAATAATCATAACTTCTACATTAACTAAGATATTGTAATTTGTCAAGAGGTCATTTTTTTTTGTTTTCCAAGGTACTTTTTGAAAAAAATATTTAAAATTAAGAAAAACAAATTTTTAATGTCTTTTCAACTGTTCTAAACTAAAAAATTGGATTTTTTTTTTCAATAGGACCCCTTCGATTTTTTTCAAAAAAAATCATAAAATTCTACGTAAAAAAACAAAATTTTTAAGATTTCGCCGAAGAGGGGATTCAAATAACTTCTTATCGAAAAATATTTTTCCACATTCTTCTACATTCTACAAACTTCTACATTAACCAAGATATTGAAATTTGACAAGAGGTCATTTTTCTTTGTTTTTCACTGTACTTTTTGAAAAAAGATTAAAAACTAAAAAAAAAACAAGTTTTTAATGTCTTTTGAACTGTTTTGAGTTAAAAAATGGATTTTCTTCTAATGGGACCCCTTCGATTTTTTTCAAAAAAAATTATAAAATTCTACGTAAAAAAACAAAATTCTTGAGATTTCACTGAAGAGGGTATTCGAATAACTTCTTATCGAAACAAATTTTTTTCGATTTTTTTTTTCGTAATTTTGATTTTTTTTCCTTCCATGTCTACAATAGTTGATTTCACTTATGTCAAAATAAATAATCTAACTTGCCTCACATATTTCCATTGTAAATTACAATAATTAACATGAAGAATTATAATTCAAGTACGTTTTGCACTTTATTCAATTAATTTCATAAATTTTCCAATATATCGATAGTCACATTCTAAAATTTAGTTTATAGACTCTTGAGACTAATAAAAAATTTCATTGATTATACCTACATCAATTATTGTAGTCATAGAAGGAAAAAAGTTCAAAATTGCGAAAAAAAAATCGAAAAGAATTTTTTTGATAAGAAGTTATTTGAATCCCCTCTTCGGTAAAATCTCAAAAATTTTGTTTCTTACGTTGAATTTTATAATTTTCTTTGAAAAAAAATCGAAGGGGTCCCATTAGAAGAAAATCCATTTTTTTAGCTTGAAACAATTAAAAAGACATCAAAAATTGGTTTTTCTTAATTTTAAATCTTTTTTTCAAAAAGTACATTGAAAAACAAAAAAAATGACCTCTTGACAAATGACAATATCTTGGTTAATGTAGAAGTTTGTGGAATGTAAAAGTATGTAGAAAAAAGAATTTCGATAAGAAGTTGTTTGAATCGCCTCTTCGGTAGAATCTCAAAAATTTTGTTTTTTACGTAGAATTATATAATTTTTTTTGAAAAAAATCGAAGTGGTCTTATTGAAAGAAATCCAAATTTTTGGCTTAAAACAGTTAAAAGGACATTAAAAAATTGGTGTTCTCAATTTTAAATATTTTTTTCTAAAAGCACCTTGGAAAACAAAAAAAAATGACCTCTTGACAAATTACAATATCTTGGTTAATGTAGAAGTTATGATTATTTTAAGTATATTCTTGAAAAATCATAAACTTCGGTATAGTTTAAGATAGAGAGCTAAAAGTTGTCATGGGTACTTCTTTTTACATGAATAATAACATATTAAAAAATTTTAAAAATCGAAGGGGTCACCGTCAAAACGTCGTTGAATTGATATGAAATGACCCATATACACTACTGAGAAAAATGAAGGGATCAAAAAAATGGTCCAATTTTTTAGTGGTTTTTAATAATGCTGTATCTCAGTTAAAACTAATCTAATCGAAGTATAAAAAAGCGTTTTGAAGCTTCAAGTTTCTAGTTTGAAGATCTTTCAGCAAAAAAAAAATTCGAAGGTATAGGTTTTACGCAATCCTAAGAAATAGTGAGATGAACCAATCACTTTTTTTTTGGCTGCAGTTACTTGGAAAAAAAATTTGCAGCTCAATCATTACATGAACCGAATAGCTTGTTTATTTAACTCCAATTTGCCTCGCTGTGACCATTTTTCGGTGAGATATCGGACTTTTAATGAAAAAAGATCCTTTTGTGGTTGACCATTGATATCTCAGCAACCAATGATCGCACAGCAATCAGAAGAGGCGTCTCACAAACTTAAATTAATGTTTTTTGTTTATTGTTTTTTTTCGAAAATCAACGGCAAAATTAAAAACATTGATAAAACGACTAATGTTGAGCGTGACTTATACAGCTCAATATACCCACAAAAATCATGTAAAGTTTCAATTTGATCTATCAAACGGTTTTTTCGTTTCAAGATTCAAGCAATCGAATTAAAAAAAAAATTAAAGGATCATGTTTATTGCCCCTCAACACTTCATTATCATCAGTAAAGTGGAAAAAATAATTTTTTAAGCTTTTTCCACATTTTTATCGCAAACAACGTTTAAATTTATAATGGAAAATAAAATTTAAAAAATTCGTTTCAAATTTCTGAAGAAACTCACTCCTTGAAAAATTATTCAAAGTTAAAATTAAATTGAGAGTAAATTTCCTTTCTTTTTAGTTTTCGGAAAAATGTTTAAGCTTATTACTAAATATCGTGAAATCTTTCTTTAAAAAAAAGTTTGAATTGCATTATAATCATTGCCCTATTTTTTAAAGATGTGACCAACAGTATTTGACACATATTCACAGTCTAATATACATATATATTAGACGGTGAATAACTTTTAAAGGAGAGAGTTTGTCAAAAAATCATGAGAAATGTTTTCTGTAGAGCGTTCCCCCGTGGAAATAAAGTATATTCAAAATATATCTGAAAATATACCTGGAAATATATATTATATATTAATTCAAAAAATTGGATATTTTTTATATACTTTTCAATATATTTACGAATACATGAAATATGTATTGATTACTGCATGCGAAAATCTATGCAAAGTATATTTTTTTATACAAGCGGGATGCATCTTTCGTATATTCTAGAGTATATTTAACATTATATGCCAACATATATTGCTGGGTATACGCGAAATGCATAGTTTTTATGTAAGCAGAATGCATGTTTTATATATTCAAGAATATACTCAAATATATATGCTACCATATATTGTTGCGTATACGCGAAATGTATTTTTTAATTAAGCGGAATACATGTTTTATGTATTCTAGAATATATTCCAATGTATATGCTGCCATGTATTGCTGGGTATACGCGAAATGTATTTTTTATATAAGCGAATGGTATGTTTTATTTAGAGACGCGGTCGCGTCTCGACGCCAAGTATTTAAAAACCAAAGTGAACGCGGCCGCTACTCGAATATACTCCAGAATGCCATGAAATACCGTTAATTTGAATTTCAATTCGATCGTACAGACAAACGCGTCATTGAATCAATAATCTAAAGACTTTTTACCAATGTAATATTATTTTTTCCTTTCTATTGTGCCTATTTTCAGATTTTTCGGTGCAGGTAATCTCGAGATATCGTAATATTATCATGAATTTTTCTTTATTTTTCGACAAATAGTTTTAACACCTCGTTCTCTCGCGTTGACTCTCTCCCCCTACCATCAACCGCGCCGCTAGCCGCCGCGCGCCGCGCGCATGATAGTCGCTTATACACGGCAGAGGAGAGGGAAACTACTTGAGTCCCTTTGCTCTCCCTCTCCGATTTCGATCGTTCCGGTATACCATAAAACTCCTCTCACGATACGAGCTATCCTTCGTATACCTGCAATGTGCTCGCTCAAGGATTAAATCCCCAATCGAGCAAAACATTTCGCTTGCAACCCCTGATATTATGTGAAATAAAAAAGTATGACAAGGTGTATTATACGAAACAAGTTCGAACAGATTTTTCAATTGAGAAGAATGAATTTTTTTTTTCAATACTTTTTCATGCTGTAACTTCTTAATTTTATGTTACAATGGACCAGGCGAAAGGTGGACTCTGACAGTCAACTTGAAGAGGTGACTCAATCGACCTCAAGATCATATTTTGCACGATTTTTTTTAAGGACTACATTTTTTTAAACAATGAACAAGTGAAAAAGTCGTTTTCAAAACGCTATTTTTACTTTTCAACAAATCAAAACGTAGTTTGCCGATTCTGCTTAATGACTCAATTGACCGAATCGTTTGTGTTTTTATAAAATGTTTTTCTTATACGGAATCGCAGGATCAATATGTACGTTTTCCTTCTGTACATATCGTAATTTATATTATAGGTATTAATGCGATATGTATATTAAGAGCTTATTTTGAATATTATCGTCTCTATCTGCAAGCTTTACGTCATATCATCTTTGATTTTCGCACGCTTCTGAGATATATCGTTGCTAACATAGGCTGTGAGTGTCGCTGCTTGTATCGTGCACAGACGATGAATACCGCTACTCACGGTCGTGTATATAAATCTGGGCACTCCTGTATATTTAAAATCACAAAATTCTTCTGAGAAGTGAAAAAAGGACGCCAAATATTAAAAATTCTAAAAATTCAAATTTATCAAAATCTCAAAAATTCAAGATTCAAAGAAAATTCGAACAATTGAAAAATTGAAGAAAAAAACAAATCACACAGCAAAGCTAACAAGTTGCTAACAACTTGTAAAAAGTCTTGTAAGTAAACAATCTTGTAAAGAATCTTTCCAAGAATCTTGCAAAGAGTCAAGCATTGGATCAGGAACAAGATTCTTTGCAAGATTCTTGGAAAGATTCTTGTTCGGATCCAATTTTTTACGCTTTTCAAGTTTCTTGAAAAGATTCTTTACAAGATTCTTGAAGCGATATTGAAGTACCAATAACTCGATAACGAAAGGTCGCAGGACAATTTTTTTTGTTCTTGGGAAATCATCAGCTACAAGAGTGCACTCGCCGTATGCGCAAATTAATATGAACCCTGTATAATATACATCACAATACGTATAAGAGGAAAATACATATTGATCTTGTGATTCCGTATAGAGAGAAAAACATTTTGTAAAAACACAAACGATTCGGTCGATTGAGTCTTGGAGCAGAGTCGGAAAACTATATTTTTATTTTAAAAAAAGTAAACATAGAACTCTGAGAACGATTATTTGACTTAATCATTGTTTAAGAAAATTCAGTCATTAAAAAAAAAATTGTGCAAAGTATGATCTTGAAGTCGATTGAGTCACCTCTTCAAGTTGACTGTCAGAGTCCACTTTTCACGTAGTGCATTGTAACATAAAATCATGAAGTTACAGCATGAAAAAGCATTGAAAAAAAATATAAAAGAATTCGTCATTTTTCTCATTTGAAATTTTTTTTTAAACTTGTTTCACATAATATATCACCTCGCGGAAGGAGCAGCCGGTCAGTCAATCCTAAGAGATGACTCATCAATGTGACCTTAAACCCAATTGAGATACCACTTAATGTTTTTTGCCAGCCTGTTCCTTGCGCGAAACACTATATTACACTTGAATCCCTAAACTTAGGATGCGTGAGACGAAAAATTTAAAAAAAAACCTTTAAAAATGAAACACTCTAATATATCCCTCTATATTATACCGGGTGTCCCATTTTAATCTTACAGTTGATTTATTTCGAAAAATATTGCTCCGATCAAAAATTGAGTGGGATGAAACCTTTAGGGTTCAGAGGGGGACGTTCAAAAAAATATTTTGTTTTGGTCCGAAATTCAAAATAGCGGCGTTAAGATGGCTGACATGTTTTTTTTAAATGGAAACATGATTTTTTTTTCACTAAAATTTTTTTCAGATCAAATCTAACATCTTTTGTAGGAACATTTTTTTGATACAGCCCATAATAGAGGGTGTCCCATTTTAATCTTACAGCTGAATTATCTTGAAAAATACTGCTCCGATAAAAAATTGAGTGGCATGAAACTCTTAGGGTTCAGAGGAGGACGTTTAAAAAATTTTTTTGTTTCGGTCCAAAATTCAAAATGGCGGCGTTAAGATGGCTGACATGTTTTTAAAAAATGGATACATGATTTTTTTTTACCGAAAAATGTTTCAGATCAGATCTAACATCTTTTGTAAGAATATTTTTTTTATAGCCCGGATATTTTAGACTAGATCACCATTTTTGACTATTTTAGCGTTATGCAGCATAATGACGAAGCCGAGGAGGTCTTCTAAATCCTCCTCGTGAGTGTTTTCTGAAATCTTCTTAAAGGTGTTCAAAGATTCCACCATTCATGTTTGAACATGCCTTTACTCTCCTCTTAAAACCATCAACTGTTTGTCGTAAGAGAACATCTCGCGAGACTGCCCGTACACAGCTTAGTATTAATTTAAAAACATAAGTTTGAAAGGGCTTGTCAGTGTTCGGATTTGTTTTCTTGAATGTATCGCTGTTGAAATTGTGCTGTTAACTGGATACGGATAGAACAATACAAATTTTCATGGTTCTCTAAAACAAATTTTGCGATATGTAACTTTTTATAATTTCGCTCAAGGAACCGAATTTTTTAAGTTTCAAGTTCGCTTTGCTTCTGACAGAAATTTTTTAAAAAACGAAATCTCAAGAAGGATGCTTCAGTAGACGCGTTTTTTATCGCAAATTTGTTAACACTTCATTGACGGTAATTTAACAATGGCTGATTTCAGTGCCAACGAAATCGTTGACATTCTCATTATTTTAGGGAGATGTCGGGGCAATTATTTACAAGCCGAAAATTTGTATCGATGCGAATATCCTTATCGTCGTCACCCATCGCGACAGACAATCCGAACCCTCGAATTGAGAGCGAGAGCAGGTGGGATAACCTGTCACCGCCAACGTGTCCAAAACGTCAATAATGATTTTGATGGTCCACATGCGGCTCGAAACATGGCTATTTTAGCCTTGATAGCAAACGATCCTCATTTGAGTGTAAGAGTGATCTCGAAACGACTGGGCGTTCCCAGACCTACGGTGCACAGAGTATTGAGAGGTGCGAGATTCCATCCGTACCGCATACAATTCCATCAAGACACGCCTAATCCTGATCCATTGCGAAGAGTAGAATTTTGTCGGTGGGCATTGAGACGCATCGAGCGATTCCCAGACTTTTTTAGGTTCGTTATGTTCAGTGATGAATCAACATTTAACAACCGAGATCAGGTAAATCGGTGGAATTTCAGATATTGGTCTGATCAGAATCCACATTGGGTGAGACAAATCGATCACCAGCACCAGTGGAGTTTGAATGTTTGGTGTGGAATAATTAACGGGCCAATAATAGGTCCCTATTTCTTCGAGGGAACGGTGACGGGTGCCCGTTATCCAGATTTTCTGCAAAATGAATTACCTATTTTGCTAGAAAACCTTGATTTGAATACACGTCAACAGATGTGGTTTCAGCAAGACGGTGCACCCGCTCACTGGGCTCGTATTGTTCGGAATCAACTGAACGCAACATTCGGCCGAAGGTGGATTGGTCGAGATGGACCTGTCCATTGGCCTCCAAGGTCACCTGATCTTACCTCTCCCGATTTTTTCTTGTGGGCTTATCTTAAAGACGTTGTCTACCGTCAACCTCCAACAACACGAGAGAATATGCGGGAGCGGACAAGAGCTGCCTGCCGTGCAATCCCGAGAGAAGTTCTCTTAAGAACAGTTGATGGTTTTGAGAGGAGAGTTCAGATGTGTTTAAACATGAATGGTGGAATCTTTGAACACCTTTAGGAAGAATTCAGACAACACTCACAAGAAGGGTTTGGAGTCTAAAAATACTGCGGAAGTGACGAGCCGTAGAGACCTAATCCTTGTGAGTGTTCCACACACACACACACACACACACACACACACACACACACACACACACACACACGTGCAAAATCACACACACTCTGATAAGGAGGGTTTGGAGTCGAAAAATACTGCGGAAGTGACGAGCCGTGGAGACCTAATCCTTATGAGTGTTCCACACACTCAAACTTACAACATTGCACGCTCACACACTTACAAAATTACACACTCATACAGTCAAATACACTAACAAGGAGATTTTGGAGTGGAAAAAATACTGCGAAAGTGACGAGACTGTACCTCCTCGACCTCGTGGTTATCCCGGATAATACTAAAATAGTAAAAAATAGTGATCTCTTATGGACTGAATAAAAAAAATGTTCCAACGAAAGTTGTTAGTTTTGACTTGACACATTTTTTGGTGAAAAAAATCATGTTTTCATTGTTTAAAAAACCTGTCGGCCATCTTAACACCGCCCCTTTGAACTTTGGACCAAAAAACATTTTTTTTTTATGGCTTTCTTTGAACCCTAAAAGTTTTATTCCACTCGATTTTTTATCGTAGCAGTATTTTTCAAGATAATTCAGCCATAAGATTAAAATGGGACACCCTCTATTATGGGCTGTATCAAAAAAATGTTCCTACAAAAGATGTTAGATTTAATCTGAAAAAATTTTTGGTGAAAAAAAAAATCATGTTCCCATTTCAAAAAAAGATGTCAGCCATCCTAACGCCGCCATTTTGAATTTTAGACCAAAACAACATATTTTTTTGAACGTCCCCCTTTGAACCCTAAAAGTTTCATCCCACTCAATTTTTGATCCGAGCAATATTTTCCGAAATAAATCAACTGTAAGATTAAAATGGGACACCCGGTATAAATATTCCACCACCACCACCGCCGCCGCCGCCACAAGAATCGAGGGGTCGGGTTTGGGTTCGGAACTACGCGAGGATGCGTAGCGCCTGAGCCACATGAAGCCCTGGTATGAATATATACGAGGTATTCCCCCTCATCGGGACCCCCTTTTAGGCTGACCTCTTTCGAATTGCTTAAAACTCAAGTATGTTCTACACTGAGAAAAATGTATGGCGACGTCAACCATATTTCAGTTATAAAATATGTTTTCCTGACGCAATGTCTATAATTTATGGCTAACCTAATATGAAAAAACATTGTAAAATAAACCATATTTTCGTAACCACACCGATCATCTCTGTATGGCAATTGCAACAATTTGTCTCCTTACCGTGCATGAAGTGCGAGTAGCTATTAAAAGCATCGCATTCTCGTTACTCGCATGGTTATACTTTCTATTATGCATCAAATTCGGAATCGTTTTGCACATTAGCGACAGAAAGCAATGTTTCTCATTTAATTGAAAGCATATAGTTTTACTCAGGAATAGTGTATAAGAAAATCAATACTGTCGTATAGTTGATGGTAATATATGAAATATAAATTAGCGGTTAGTTAAGAGTCGACGTTGAGCACTGATATCCCAACCTCGTTACACTGCCGTGTAGTTGGAAAGAATCATATTGTTGAAATTCCATACAGACACGTGTCAACGCCAGTTTCTATGCTGCACGGAAAAAACGAGTTGGTTGTGGCAACCATATGGTTTGTAACATATGCTTCAAGCAACTAGTTGATTGGGGCAACCATTCTCGTGGTTCCCACAACCAACTATTTATTGGTTGGGTATTTGGCAACCAATAATATAGTTGCGGTAACCACGAAAATGGTTGCTCCAACCAACTAGTTGCTTGAAATATATCTTACAAACCAGTTGGTTGCCACTGGCCACAACAACTCGTTTTCCTGTCCGAGTCGTTTTTTCCGTGTAAAAGAAAAAATACTATTTTGATGGTAATCCTTTTCGGATTCGACCATCTTGCGTTTTGCCGCAAAGTATTAAATATCCATACATAAGTAAGGATATCAAACATAGACGAACTTGGAGACCTTATAGTCGTCGAGGGGAAAGTTCGTTTGTGGGAGAGGAAGCCACCTACCGGACTTTTGGGGAACTGACAAATCTGCAGATATGATCTTATGAGATTACGGGTGAATAGGTATTTCAGTACTGAGTGCAGTATGTAGCCACTATTATAGTGTACCGGTAACCATCCACTAATTTTGTCACACAAATCTCATATGATCTTTTTAATTTACCATAGCAATATGTTGTTCAGTTCGTATAAACATGTAACATGTTTCTGTAACGCAACGTCTATATTTTATAGTGAAACGCATTCAAAAATAACAGTAGACAAAGAACTACAATTGTCCCTGCCAATTCAGGCCATGCCTGCATTTAACATACATTTCGGCGGCTGAATTTGTTGGACTCAACCTTACCGCTGTGGTAAAGTTGAATGAGCAAGAATTAGAAGTTACTACAAGAATAGTAGCGTCACGAAACAAGATTAAGAAGGTTTACACGAATCAAAAATAATAATAAATGCGACGACGGTTACACATGAATAACAATTAAATGAATGTGTTTAATGAATTATGTGCTTATCGTTGCGGGTTTAACAATAATAATTGTAGCCTCGCGCATATTGGATATTTATAGACATGTTCAAAATTGCATGTTTGATGTTACTTCGCGCTTATAGTTAACTCAACCATATTATGGCTAATCTAACCATGAAATATGTTCTCTGTTATTATAATCGGTTTTACCATGGTCGTTTGTTGTAATTACCACGGGTTTTTTTCTCAGTGTAGTGTTGTCTTAAAGTATATTGTACACCAATTTGCAGATCTCTAACTATAACACTCTTCGGAATATACCAAAAGTAATATTTCGAACTTTTTGCGTATTCAGCTCTTCGGAGCTTACGCACGGCGCGAAATGAAATCGAAAAAGTTCTTTTCCAATAGCTTTTGATCGGAAATTCCCTGCGCTTTTCGAAAAAAATATTAGCGATTTCGAAAAAAACGAATTCATTCAAATTTCAGTCAAAAACCGAAAAAAATTATTTGCAAAAAAAGATCATAATTTAATTCAGCGAGACAATTGTTTTCATTTTTTGTATATATCTGAGAAGTCACGATATAAATTTCAAGCTGGAACTCGCATCCGTTTACTAATGCCAAGTCTTTTAGTAGGATAAAAATGCTTAAATATTGTGTTTTTCGTATTCAACAGTTCTCTGATATACCCCCGCTCAAAAGCTTGGATACACCTGTCGATATTTCTTGCCGCATTAGAAGTTGCATAACTGCGTCAAAAAAAAAATAATCGAATTTTTAAAAAAGCGTTTTAACGGGACGGAATTCAACTTTGTTTCCCTGATTTCAAAATTTTTTTATGATTTTCTTTCAACCTGGTTGCACTTTTGAACGTGACCGTTTTTTGGTATTTTTTCGAAATTGAGCGCATGACTTGAGGACATTTTTTTTTGTCTTTTTTATCTGCGATACATTTGAAAGGGTTAGCAGACACTCGATTTTCATTTTTTAGAACGTTCGGACGATTTTTTCTTGCATAGTTATTTCACTTTTGGCTAAAAATGACAAATTTTGAGAGATGCAACGTAACCTGAAATCTATAGAGTTTGAGAGGAAATCTATAGAGTTTAAGAGGAAATGTCCAGTATGAAAAAAGTAGCGCAGGTATACACGGAATCACCTAGAATTATTTCAGAATTTTCCCATGATTTTTTTTTTTTTTTTTTTTTTACTATTTTCGCTCGGAACTCTGATGTCCCGCCGAAAAATTTCATCCGATCGAAATTTCCCTACTTCGTGATACGATAAAAATCTGAAAAAATTCAGCAACATTTGGCATGCTTTAAACAACAATAATCAATAATAATTGTTGATCATTGTTCATCATTGTTTAATAAATTGTTTAAACAATTTGTTAATGACTTTTGGGCAATACAATTATTGATAATTGTTGTTTATAGCATGTCAAATATTGCTGAATGTTTTTAGATTTTTATTGTATCACAAAGTATAGAAATTTCGATCAGATACAATTTTTTGCTGGGACGTCATCATCAGAGTTCCGAGTGAAAATAGCAACAAAAAAAAAGTAAAATTCTGAAATAATTACAGGCGATCCCGTGTAAACCTACACAACTTTTTCCATACTTGACATTTTCTCTTAAGGATGTTGAGTCCCAAATCGCAAATGATGAGAAAATTCTGAACATTTGATATGTTTTTGGATGAATTATTTAAGAGGTCGTGTAAAAATTTCACGACGATTAGGAAGTTCGTTATCGAACAATTAACATTAACAAATTAAGTTAAATTCAATGTAGTCTTATGGAAACTGATATAACTTTGAGATAAGTTTTTGTTTTGACCTCTCAATTTTTTAATATCTACACTATATTGAAAGCAACGTAAACAAAACGAAGTTTATTAATAAATATTTTTTGATTTGTTTAAACAATTGTTCTTAACAAAATGTTAATATTTTAATGGCGAGCTTCCTAATCGTCATAAAAATTTTACACGACCTCTTAAATACCTCATACAAAAACATACCAAATTTTCAGAATTTCTCATCATTTTTCATTTTAACCCTTAAGGAGATCGAAGTAATGATGATAGAACTCGGAAAATTTAGAATGTTTTTACATGAAGTATTCAGGAGGTCGTGTAAAAACTTCACGACGATTAAGAAGCTATTTATTGCTGTCCGCTGGACCCCAATCCCCCAACCCCGCTGAACGGAATCAAACGAAAGAAAAGATTACAACAACTTTCCTCCCGTATATTCAGGGTACATCGGAAAAAATCAGCAGGGTACTCAGAAAACACAACATCCGTGTGATCTTCAAACCTCCCACAAAGATTGCACAAATCCTCCCAAATCTCAAAGACAAAAGGTCAACTTTGGACGTCCCGGGAGTATACAAAATTCCCTGCTCATGCAATAAAGTGTACATTGGAGAAACCGGGAGGAAAATTAGTACTCGCCTGAAAGAACATGAACGCAGTGTTATACTCGGCCACTCCGCACAGTCGGCCTTGGCAGAACATTGGATGGACACTGGTCACAAGATTCAATTTGACAAAGTGGAAATCCTAGCCAAGTCTAACAATTATTTTCCTCGGAAACGTCGCGAGGGAATCAAAATCCTGAAACACCCAGATAATCTCAACAGAGACAGAGGTTATCAGGCCAACCCGATCTGGCACAGCGTCCTCCCGGTTTTTTAATTGACCAGCTGATCAATGAATTATCAATTCAAAGACTATTTCTTGCGAGAAGGCGATGGGAGACGTTTGAAAGAGCAGGGGAAATACAGTGCAGTAGAGCAGAGAAGGAATAGGAAGTATGAAAATTGTCATAGGAAAGAAAGAGCCAGCCATAGTCAAAAATCAAACCAATCGGAAGTACTGTAGAGCGAGAAAGTATGAGAGAGTATGCAAAAGCGAAAGAGAACGAGAGGGATGGTGGAAGCCTCCGTGGTAGAGCCTGAGCGCAGCGAGAGCCCAAGCGAGGGCGGGAGTAAGAGAGAAGGAAGATGATAGAAAGAGACCCCTCGACTCCTCCCTGCACATAGAAAATTTGCGTAAAACTGCAAAATCTAAATCGCGAATTGTTTCAAAAGATACAGATTGTAAAAGTATGGAAGTATGAGTGAAATTTAAGATAAATTTAAGTTTGATTATCGATTAATTATTAGAAAATTAGAATGACTAGCGAGGTGGAGGGGAGTTCTAAGACGTGCATCGCCTCAGGAGTCAAGGAACAATTTGCCCCTTCCCAAAACTAAGCTGGACCATGAGTATAAAACCGCGAGGCGCAACGCCTAATTAGTTCATTCGTTATAAAAAAATTCACGGTCTAACATCGTCCACGACACTCGTCGTCAAAGCTTCATTGATTTTCGAAAAGTTCACTGCGTAACATCGTTCACTACACTCATCTTCAATATTTATTAAACTTAATTTTTAAAAGATTTGATCAACTCTTAACAGTGCTAATTTTTCCGAAAATTAAAATTTAACTTTTACGCGTATTTTTAATTCTTAAATTCTTTCAATATTATAGTTACTTCGTTTTAATCATTAATCGCTTTAAGTAGACATTTTGCGTGATTTATCAACATCATTGACATTATTATTCCGCCGACGTTATTCTACATATTACTTATTAGCGACAAAACGATTTTTGTGAATTGTGTGTAATTCTTGGTGATAACAAAACAAAGCTGTGCAACGAAATACATACACACGCGCGGTCAAATCTACTTGGAAAACTTTATTGTGCTGTGTCTTGCCTTTTTTACCACCGTCTACATCCTGCGTTTCGCCGATTTCGCCTATTCATCCGTCGTCTGGTTGATTCTAGTCACCCTGGTCACCTGTACCTATCGTTCGTGGTCATTTATCCAGCAGTCGCTTATTTTCACCATCCCCTCCGATTCAATTTTATTCAAATACTCATCAAAAAGGTAAGTAAACAAAAATGTATTCGAGAATGCAAAATTCGAATTGCGAGAAAACATTTTCTCGACATTATACGAGAAGGAATCCACAATTGACTTTTCACTCATCTTATTAATTTGGGAGATAACGTCAAAAATAAATACCATTCGTTTCAACTTGTTTGAATTTTGTGGTGCGCGATTTAAAGTGGTCGTTTGTATTCTTCTCGACACCCGTTATGTTCCATTCACGCTGCACCCTTCGCGTCGTATACAGGGTGTCCTTTATTTAAGTGTAATATCGTGTTAAAGTAAAAATTCAGAATTTCAAATGTACGAATCTTGATTGCAAATCATTTTTCACAATTAAATCCTTACACTCACAAACTCTAGGCCCCCGGCGAATTAGTTGTTGCTACAGGCTCACATACCGGCCAACAGCTGTTATCAAAAGGCTCCTAGAGTTACATGAAAAGCATTCCTGAGCAAATCCGAAGGTTCTGGTGGGTTAGATCGGCTGACACAGGCTCCTTTGCCAGTCAGTGACTAACCACGAAGGTGATTCCCTAGGATTACACACAAGCCTTGAGACCCGGAACACAGTCGCCGGTACAGGCTGCCATACCGCCCGGTGACCGCTGATGTGAAACCTCTCAGAGCAACATTTACACTTCTCAGAGCGGCCTTTACGTTTCTGCCATCAGCAATGTTCGCTAATAATTTATCATAAATCTGATATAACTCTTAAAATTTTCTAATTTATTTCTGCTTTCATTCCTCATCGTAATTTAAGCTGCGAAATGTTTTGCCAACATTTATAAGTCGGTCATTCGCGAAATCATTCATGGTTGAGGTAATAACTTTTAACTGGTAAATTTCAAAATATTAAAATATCATGTGGCTCTTCCCAGAAATCGTTCTACTTTTCAACCATCATTAGGAATTATTGTACCTCACCAAATCGATCATTTAAAATACACTCTCACGGCCATCCTGAGCAAATTTCCGCGAGGTTAGGCTCGAAAAAGCCACCTGTCCAACATAACGCAGTTCTTCCAAAAAAAGGGTAAGGGAAGGGTTTGCCCCTTCTTGACCGAGATGGAAAACTCGCCAGTTGGGACGTAACAGTGAATTCACAAATTACTCTGTATTTGTTTGGTTCGAACAAATAAATAGGAACACGTACATGAATGAGTTTTATAAATCCACTTTTAGCCTAACCCAGGAACAACGACGAAGACGTAGTGCTAATATGGCCCCATTTGTTTTGTAGTTCATTTTATTTTTTTACTTTTTTTGAATTATTTGAATGTTAATTTTTTTTCTTCGTTTCTTTCTTTCTTTTATTTTTCCATGGAAATTTTCAGTTATAATACCCGGAGTGTTGAAAATACCCGATTAATTTCCAAGCGCGAGAGGTATTCGGTGGATTATTTTTTTCACCCGAATTTCAACCAATCGGAGCATGACATTTAACAACTTCATGGAAAAATGCGAATGGCATTTATGTCCAAATCGATTTTTTTTCGCTCATCTCGACGAATTTGATGTTTCTGCCACGTACATGGGTTACAAGCTATTACAAAATTTTCGTCTGTTACTCAGCAGCAGCCGGTAAATTTCCAAAAAATTACCGATATCATTCCGTCTGGCTCGCACCACGTAATGTTAAATACCAAGCACCTATTGGTTGAAATTCGGAAGAAATAAATAATCTATAATATTTCGAAGAGTGTTCTGAATTTTCATTCATGCTAACTTTCACTTCATTATAGAGTGAAAGAGTTAATAGAATAATAAAATTATGAAATATGAAGAGAGGAAAATTCAAGAACGACCTTCAGTAATTTTGAAGCATACATCTCATCATCAATACTGCAATATTGATGATGAGTTGTATGCTTCGAAATTACTGAAGACCGTTCGTGAATTTTCCTCTTTTCATATTTAATTATTTTAATGTCCATTCCATTAACCCTTTCACTCCATGATGAAAGGAAAGTTAGTATGGATGACAATTCGGAGCATACTCCAAATTATCATTGAAAATTGCCATGAAAAAAGAAAAGAAAACCAGGAGCAGTAGACGGGCGGACAGCGTGCGGTCCGGCGGTTCTTCCGAGTTAAGCAGCACTGGATGTGTTCTTGACTCGGATGAGTTACCGCTTGGATGTGCACTGGCTGGCGCGCCATCTGTTTTACGGAAGATGGGCCCTCCTAGCGCCTTGGTATCTGCATTTGAGCGTGCTCATGTCAATACCAAGGAACTAGCTAGGTGGGTAATCTACCGACTGTATCGGCGAAGGTTTGTATGCGGTTTTTCCTTCATTCTCAGGCAAAATTGCGATGCAGGAAAAAAGTAGAGTGTGGGAACATGTGTTGACGGTTCGCAGCTGAGGTTAACAACGTATATGTATTGGAACAAAATGATACGTAGAAACTCGACAGGAGTATACGCCCACACGGAACATTAGGGCCATGGCACGTCCAATATCCATACATGGTGGATGAATGCTCTATCCCAGGGACGTCTATGAGTATCCCTATCACTGCCAAAAGAAGTGCGAAACGGCACCTGTTCTATGTACTGGGAACATCCCTTATACGTACCTTGAGTCGGTTTTTAGACGGACTAGACCCCAAAAAATGACGTCTGACTTACTATTTGAGACGAATAAACCAGTGATCCAAAAGATGTCCAATGATCATCTATTATACGTCCCTTTATTTAAACAATTTAATCGTTATTAATTACACATTATTAATTAATTATAAACTTTGTTACTGATAATATAATATTCGGGGCCTATGAGATATCCATATTTTACAGAAAAAGGGAAAAAATAGTTTTCGATTTTTCACACTGCGGTCACCCATCCAAGTATTAGATTCAAGGGGTGCTGCTTAACTTTTCTAATCTCTCACCTACCCACCTACCTTCCTATACTAACTTGACTTATGAGAAATTTATGCATGTAAAAACCTTATACGATGTAGTTTGCTGATATACTTATATATCTTTGTCTCACAGGCCTTGAATAATGTATAATCGTAATGAAATTTATAATTAATGAATAATGTGTAACTAATAGCGTTTAAATTAAGGGACGTATAATAGATGATCATTAGACATCTTTTACAATATTGGCATTCGTCTTAAATACGTACATTAAATGTCACTTTATGTGGTCTATAGGTACGTCTAAAAAATATCTAAGGGTACATATACGAAACGTTTTAAGCACATAGAATCGCTGCCGTGTCGCATCTCCGTTAGTGGTTTAAGGAATGTCCCATGGACTTCCCCGGAATGAAATTTTCATCCAACTTATATGATTATTGGACGTCCCCTGGCTGTTGAGTTACGCGCGGAATATATTTATAGCACCAAAAATATGTGTCGTGGACGTCGAATAAACTTCCGCGTTATCCTTGGATAGACGTAATTTGTACGTACATACGACGGTCAATCGGCGTACCCATATTACAGCTGCCCGAAATACTTAAATGCACATCTAAATGACGAATGCTTTTGATTGGACAAAACGCGATGGATCACACATGACGTATATCGTATATCCACGACACGTACAATTTCTTGAGCTATAAATATACACAACACGGCCATCCATGGTATGTCCATAGGTAGACATTCAATAGCTTTTAATTCAGGATAGTAATTTGACATCTATTGGCCGTCTATATGAAATCCTACATGGAAAATCCGATAGACGTTCAATTAATGTCCTTCGAATGTGATTTTCGTTTACGAACCTGGAACGTCCAATGAATTTTCAATTACTATCCTGAATTGAAAGCTATTTAATGTCTACCTATGGACATACCATGGTTGGCCGTGTTGTGTATATTTATAGCTCAAGAAATGGACGTCCAATGGACACTCGGTTCCGTGTGGACGATAACCCACTTTCCTTTTTTTTAAAGAAAAAGGAAGCAAAGAAAAAATTGTAAAATACAAGTAACAATAAGAAAAGTAAAAAAATATATTTCAAAAATCAAAAAATGGGGCCATATTACCATTACGTCCTCGTCATTGGTCCTGGGTCACGCTAAAAGTGGAAATATAAAACTCATGCATGTACGCGTTTCCAATTATTTGGTCGATACCAAACGAATACAGAGTAAATCTTGAATGCGCGTTGGAATCATAAAAATATTGATTTTTCGAGAAAGCAGCTCGGATTTTGATTCTCTCGAATTTCGAAGCTATGAATGACTGGAAAACATAACCCAAAATCAGATTCCGGATCCATTTGAAAGCATTCAATGAACCTTCAGGACCACTCTGTTCAAAAGTGCGTACTGGGTCGGAAGAAATCATAAAAAATATTTAAAATGGGGGGAACAAAGCTGAATTCTTTCCCGTCAAAACGCTCTTTTAAAAATTCGATCATCTTTTTTTTTGACGGAGTTATGCAACCTTTAGTGCGACAAGAAATATCGACAGGTGTATCCAAACTTTTGAACAGGGGTGTATATATTTCAGCAGCTTTTTTTTCATTTGAGGGGGTGCAACAACGACATAGAAGAATAAGCGAAAACAATATGTATTTAAAAATATAAAAAAATAATAAGTAATTGGCGAGTTTTCATTCATTTTACACGTTATGAAATTCTGTGTGAGCCCTGAGCTACATGTATACTAGAAATCATTTGTACTTATTTTTGCTGTTGGTGATAAACTCGCCAAGTACTTATTATTATTGTTTTATATTTTTAAATATAAATTTTTTACGTATACGTTTTGAATTTTATTTAAATCTATGATACGAGGGGTTATATATATTTTTTAAATATGTGTTATCCTACTTGTTCTTGGCAATGTGTTCCAAGTATCATCGATTTATTTCCCAACTTTTTGTAAAACCATAGATATTTTTTGAAATGTACTTGTCTCCAAGTTTTGTACACCATTTTTGGTGTTGTTGGGGGTGATTTGTCCACTGTTTGCGAAGAGTTTCCATTCGGTTTTTTAATTTCACATAATTGATTATTCCATTTAATAATACAATTTAATATTATTCATAAATTCATGCAATTCTATAATTCTTATACAATTTTTCAAAACTCCTTGTGTCCACTTTCTGGGATAGGCTAAAAGCAGAGATCAGCAGTAATGATATTTTCAGGCGCATTTTCGGAAAATATTGTCACTCTTTTGAAAATTAATAATTTTGAAATCTAAATTTTCAATTACCCGACAATGGTTAATGGAAAAAAATAAATTTCCAATTATCCAAATAATCGGTAATTGGGCGAAAAATAATATCAATTACTCAGAAAAATGCGCAATTGGTCTGAAAGTATTCTCAATTATCCGAATAGTCGATAATTAGTAGATAAATAATATCAATTTTTCAGACAAATGGGTAATTGGTTTAAAAATATTTTTAATTTTTCAGAAAAAACTTAATAATTCATTGAAAATCGGAGTGATGAGAGATATGTAGAGATATATAGAGGTATATACAGGAATATACAATTCTATACAGTCATATATCGGCATATAAAGGTATTTGCAGGTAGATGAAGATATATAGACATATTACAGAGATATAGATCTACATATCTCTAATCACTCCTATTTTTTCCAAAACACTTTTTCAATAAATAATTAATTTTTTTCTGGGAAATTGAAAATATTTTCAAACCAATTACCTGTATTTCTGGGTAATTGATATTATTTTTTAACCAATTACCCATCTTCTGAGTAATTGGTATTACTTTTCGACCAATTACTGATTATTTGGATAATTGAAAATACAATTTCAGATAATTTCAATTTTTCCATCAATTGGTATTCTATCTTTCAAAATTATCGATTTTCCATCAATTGAAAATACGTCACATTCGGTGTCCGAAATGCCTGCATAGGAGCCAAATTCAAATAAAATTGAGGCTATTTGGGCCTGATTTGAATTTAAAGTTACGAGATTCAAGACGAATTTCAATTAAGTATAAAAAATGTGATTATATTAATTGCGATGGATTTTCCATAATCATCACGCCACCCTTCATTCCAGTGAATATTTTATCTCGTCATGAACACTAAAACTTTTATAATCATTTTTTTATATAACCTGAAGCTTGTCGAAAGGTGCGAAAAATTCGGCAAAGGAGAAGGAAAAAAACTGTCATCTCAGCGTTATCATGAACAGCTCGACCATAATAGAAAAACCGCGATATCTTCGGTATTTGGATAGCTGGAGGATTCATTTCGGTGGCATTTGAAAGAGAAATGAAATCCCGATACAACGTATTCCCCGAAATTCTCCAAAGCCTCATAATTTGGTAATTATTATGAAAATGGTTTTATGTATATAGATATACTTCTGTGTATAAGCGAGTTTGCAGGAGTATAAGAGTCTTGAAGTTCCTCGCGACATGTCCGGGTTAGGGAAAAAAAAGTACTTGTCTCGAGTCGCTACCGCGACTTTTGATATTACAGAGTTTCTCTCACTTTATTCCTCGCCCTTCCCGTGATGTACTATCAAATATAGTCGTGAATAGTCGTATATTCTTCGGATATTTTGCAAGAGCAGAATATCTCGAATTCCCATTGAATGCTTTTCAAATATACAAGCATGTACAGAGCATCCTCCAGTATTTCAGCCACTACGTTCCGTGACGCTTTCAAAAAAATCGAAATCTTTCCCAGCTTACTCGAAACTATGCAAACGACTCAACAAAAACTTCCAAATTTTTTCTGATTTTTCAATTAAGCCATATTGGAATTACCACATTCGGTCTCAAACTCCATCATTTCAAGAGTTATGTGTATCAACCTCCACGTATCAACTTCCATGTGTATAAGGGGGAAAACGCCTGTTTTTTTCATGGCGTGACCCTGACCCCTTTTGATTTGGCTGAAACTTTGCTTATTTCATCGTCTGATCCCAAAAACATCTCTCAAATTTTATTAAATTTTTTGGGGCCACCATAGCGGAATACTAGACCATAGAATATTTTGACTTTGGAAAATATTTAATTTTCAATCGACGATATCTCTGTAGCGGTTGATCGTATCGAAAAGTATATGGCGGGCTTTTATTTTCGTTTTGAGTCTATCTTCAAATAAAAAAATTGTCTGATTTTTTTAAAGCAAATTTAAGCAGTCAAAATAATTTTCAAAATTAAAATCACGATACCCAAAAACTGCCCCCTTCGAATTTTAAACAAAAATTCTCAAAAATACTACAATTCATTACCAACATTTAAAAAAAAAATCAGGATGGTATTTTCAGCGGTTCGCGAGATATTATTTTTTTTTTTTGCGATTTATGGTTTTATAATATACGAGCGTCGTCGTCAAGCCGCGTTCGCTAGCGTGCTCAAGGTCGGACCCGGCTTCACTCGCTGGCGCTGATGTTGACTACCCCTCCCCCTCTCTACATATCCAGCAGTGAACACAGCACGGACCACATGCAGTTACAGTTTACATTGCTTCGGAGTAGAAACAAGTTTAACAGATAGAACAGATTTTTTTTAGGAAGGACGAACGATTAATATTTCAAAGCAAGTGCTCCGAAAGAACTATGGTGGGGGTACCAAAAAAACAGAGCGGTGTTGTAATCCATTTGGTTTAGAAAATCATGTGGTAAGAAAAACATTACGACATCCATCTGCAAGTGCATTAACAAAGATGTCTTCATTGCACAAGAAAGATTGGATATGCTGCAAGTGTAGACAACAAATCGAAAAAGCTGAAGGTAAGTAATTCAGGTATAAAATAATTTAACTTATCACTGACAACAACGTGCCCTCTCTGCTTGCACTTTTTTTTGCTCAATTTCATTTTTCATGGTTTTTTGTGTAAAACTTATCATTACTGTTGACTATATTGAGAATATGAAGATAAAGTGATTACGAAATTAACCAATAAAAAATACGAGTTCGTGAATAACTTCGATAATTGAATTTTTGTATCTCTGCAGATGTACCTTCCTGTTTTTCTCTGCAATCTTTGAGTCAGAAAACCACCGCGGTCGCGTCACAAATTTCAAATTTGAGTTCAAGTGTAACCCTGCCGGTTATTAACGAGGCCTTGCAATTTCTCGATCAATCTCCTATTCCACGAAAAAAGCTAAAGACTAGAAGTTCGTGGATCGCGGAAAAAGTAGAGACTGTGGCAACAACTCTATCGAAATCTTTAGGAGCCGATACATCTCGGCGCAATATAGAGACGGAAAAGTATTCGGAAATGTTGACCCAATTAAGGGAAAAATATCACGAGTCCGAAACATCTACTGAACAGAAAATTCAGATACTGACGCTTCTCCCAAAAAGCTTGAGTATTTCTGAAGTAGTCGAGGCCATAGGAGTGACGCGTTACTTTGCGAAGAAAGCTAAAATGCTTGCCGAGGAAAAGGGAATATTATCCATTCCTCGTAAAAAACTGGGTAACTTTTTGGAATTTTTTAATGGAAAAAACGTGCCATTTCTCGTTAAGACTGAAACTAATTTTGTTTTTTTATTCAAAGGCAACCCTTTATCTACTGACACTGTATCACGAGTGATTGAATTTTACGAAGATGATTCGATGAGCGCCCTAATGCCTGGAATGAAGGATTTCGTTTCGGTCAAAGACGACGAAGGGAAACGCGTACATCGACAAAAGCGTTTAATCCTTTCGAACTTGAAAGAACTGCATCGATCATTCAAAGACAGAAATCCCGGAAGAGCCATTGGCTTCACTAAATTCATTGAAATGAGACCAAAGCATTGCGTGTTGGCAGGAGTGACCGCATCGACCCATACCGTTTGTGTGTGTAGCGTACATCAGAACATAAAACTGATGATGATCGGTAAATAGATTTTCTTATAAAATTGCAGTCAAGGTGTCTCGCACACTTCATAAAACTAATGGTGTCCGAACGACAAACTTTATTCCATAATAATTATAAGTACAAAGTAATAAGTTAAAAATGGAAAAAATTAGACTCATTGAAGATACGGAGAATATTGATTTTAAAGAAAAAGTTCTAAAAAATGAATGAATAAGATAGTGTGAAGTAATATCTGTACATGAAATATGAGTTCATGAAACTTTGAGAACTTTTTTTCTTTTTGCTATGAAATCCCTGATCCGTTAGAATATGTATGTTTGATTGAAAGAATTTGCATTCTATTTTAAAATTTACAATTTTGAGCATCTTTGCATACTGAGCCTTGCGATAATAATATGAAATCTCTCCGTGGAAAGAACAAACCAAATTCACGACTTTCTACCAGATTTTTTCTATGTAAATATTAAATATTTACCACTATTTTATCAGGTTGCAATTTGCCATCACTGACGACGAGCCTCGACTTCCCTTTTGGAAATTACGAAGATGTGCTCTTTTTCATAACGTGTGACGACATTAAGCCGGAATGCAATCTGGGTATTTGTGAGCGATGCCCTGGAGTGAAAAATTTGAAGGAGCTGCTGCTTCAGATTTTTCTTGATAATGGCATTCACGAGATAAAGTATAAACAATGGATTGCCAAGCCACGTACGACTCTTGAAACGCGCATCCACTTTACTGCAGTATTCGTCGACAAATTTTGGGAACAAGCATCAGTGCTATTGCCACACTCGTTCATCGCGAAACAGCAATCGAGTTTCCTACGGTGGAAAAAGAGTAATTTGCAAGAAGGAGAATGTATCGTGACATGCAACTTTGCAGAGAACTACGCTTTTGTCGTTCAAGATGCTGCTCCAGGATTCCATTGGAACAATTGTCAAGCAACAATTTATCCCGTTGTTGTTTATTATAATAATGGCGACGGCTTAGAACACAAGAGTTTAGTTGTGATATCGGACTATTTGCATCATGACGCCATCGCTGTTTACGAACATTCTAAAGTGATAAACGACTTCGTGAAGGATCTCGTAAAAAATTTGTCAAAAATCTTGTACACTTCCGATGGGGCACCACAGCAATTCAAGAATTTTTAAAATTTTGTCAATGTGTATTATCACGAAGAGGATTTTGAAGTTCCTGCCGAATGGCATTTCTTCGCTACCGCACATGGCAAAGGTGCCTGCGACGGAATAGGCGGAACGATAAAAAGACTTGCATCGCGAGCCAGCTTGCAACTTCCAGCAGACACGCAAATTACAACACCTCGAGAGCTCTACGAATGGGCTTCAAAAAATGTACAGTCGATCAAAATTGTTTACCGTAAGAAGAGTGATTACGAACAATCGAAGGAATTATTAATGGATGGACGATTCAAAATTGCCCGATCAATAAAAAATACTCAGAAGCATCACTGCATAATTCCGCTACACGACGGCAACATTGTTGTTAAAAGATGGTCGAATTCTGTCGAAAGCGAGATACATAGCATAATTTAAAAAAATTAAATATCCGAGAAAAAAACGAGAATGAAAAACGTGTATACGAGTATAAAATACTTTTAACATATAAGAAATTGAAATTGATAAAAAAATTAAACGAGTGATTTATACAAGTATTAAATTGAATATACGAGTAAAATATATTCCACCAAAACATGTGTATGGGTTATTGATTTACATTATTCTGTTTTACTATTCTATTACACTATTCGAAGCTCAAATTAATTAACAGATAGACAAAAATTGATAATCAACAAATAAATAAAATACTAAAAAATTAATATCTCGCGAACCGCTGAAAATACCATCCTGATTTTTTTTTTAATGTTGGTAATGAATTGTAGTATTTTTGAGAATTTTTGTTTAAAATTCGAAGGGGGCAGTTTTTGGGTATCGTGATTTTAATTTTTGAAAATTATTTTGACTGCTTAAATTTGCTTTAAAAAAATCAGACAATTTTTTCATTTGAAGATAGACTCAAAACGAAAATAAAAGCCTCCTATATACTTTTCGATACGATCAACCGCTACAGAGATATCGTCGATTTAAAATTAAATATTTTCCAAAGTCAAAATATTCTATGGTCTAGTATTCCACTATGGTGGCTCCAAAAAATCTAATAACATTTGAGAGTTGTTTTTGGGATCAGACGATGAAATAAGCAAAGTTTCAGCCAAATCAAAAGGGGTCAAGGTCACGCCATGAAAAAAACAGGCGTTTTCCCCCATAAATATCTAGCCTTTCATTTTTGGCTATTCCTTTTCCTCCCTTTTTCTTGGTAAGCCGAAAGTCTTTCAACTGGCCCCGAGCTCGAAACGCGCACTTTTTTTCATAGCGTCGGTTTATCTGCTCTGTACCAGGGGGATGCCATCGCTATATATCCCTGTACTACAAAGTGGCGGGTCAACAGAATTTTAGTTCCTCTACATGTGTTAGTTGTTCTCCGCCGGACCGTTTGACCGAGAGCACTGAGAGTAGCAGACTTCTTCGCCATGAGTAACGAAATTTGGTGTCAAAAAAGCGTTACACTTTGCATTTCGATTCTAGCAGTCCGTGTCACCCCCGTGCTCCGTAAATACGACTGTCTCAACTCTCTCTATACTTCATACGTAATAATACCGATGACTGCTGAACATTTACTAAACTAAATCCTTGTATTATGGTTCATCGGTATATGACGTATGCAATACACAGAGAGTTGAGACAGTCGTACTTACAGAGCAGGTAGACTGACGATATAAAAAAAGGGTGCGACGGTCGAGCGCTGAGCAGGTTGTGTCACTTTCAACTTAACTGCGAGAGGGGGGAATAACCAAAAGTGAAACGATGGAGGTGCACATGGATTGATCAATTATTGATTCATTTGACGATTTTTTTTTAACTCTCCGAACTTGTAACGATTCCATAATTGCCGTTATTTAATGAATTTCCACATGTATGCAAAGATTTAATGAATCTCGCAGACATTATTTGATTCTTCAGTAAAAAGAAACTTAACAAGGGTGATAAGCTTTTATCAGAAATCACATCAAAAAAGGTAAAAAAAAAACTCCCATCTCTAATAAAATTTTCTCTATTAAAGAAGCTTATTTGAAAAAAATACAGTACTTCCAGAATGGTTGTATTAAAAAATCTGAAATAATTCTTACAGTGTCTCCGCAAGTAACGCGGCAAAATTGTAAAAAATTTTCACCGTATTACAAAAATGTGAGGCTGAAATACTGGTGAATACTCAATATATGTATGGCGTCGAAACAAGATTCCGTGAAATACCCAGTGAGACGTTGATGATAATGAAATACTGCAAATCGTTTACCTATCTGGGTGCATTGAAATGCGACATCGGCAGCCTCGTGATATCTCGTGATATTTGTAAGTGCCTGACACAAACCAAGAAGAGTTCTGAGATCTTCGGTACGAGCTTCTCTGATCGATTTTTCAAATGCCTCTATCGCCATATCATAATTCTCGATCTTGGTGAAACGCCAGCCCCATTCACGATAGAGAATTGGTGCGCGAAACATTGTTACCGTTTCTTTAGCAGCCATGACGATTAAGTGTGTTTTTTATTTTTCCTGTATCATGTAGACGTATAAGAAACGAATTTTAAGATTTTTCTGTTTTCAATTGAAATACGTTTCTTGTCACATATTTATCGATTTTTTCTCGATTCCGAGTCACCTGCGACAATGATCCTTCGTACCCCTATAATTATTTGATCTTACTGCTGATTTTGTACCAAAAAGACTTGATAAAACGTGGAGACGTCAGCGTTGAGCTGGATCGATTTATCGTTTTTGATCTCGACGAAACGATAGTCTTTTTTTCACGTTCACCATTCGTCTTGTCTCCCTCTCTTTACCCTCACTTCTTCTTGAAATCAAATATATAGTGCTTGCGCTCAGTCTTAGAAGACTGAGCGCGAGACTGAGAGTTTAGAAACTCTCGTCCAATTCTTTTCTCGATTTATCACACTTTATTTCATACTCGACCAGATGTACCAACAACCATAAAGCATCCGCAAGGAAATGTGAAGAGCACACAAGTAGTTAGTTTTTCACGCTCGCTCCTATCAATTTCCACCCTCATGCGATTGATCGTTTCTCGTTACAACTTGTCTACAGCTCTTTTGTATGTGTTTCAGCTTTCTTGATTGGCGGGTGGCGTGGTGTGAAAGATAGCAACGGGAATTAAAAATAGACAACCCGACCGAATTACAAAATATTGGCAACAAGGAACTCTCGTGATGCGGTGATGGCTTTGTTGTACAGATTCGCGCAGCTACCGGATCGCGGTGGTACGCGAGTCTTTTCATTTGTCGTTACGAGAAGCGTCGTTCGTGATCCCGAAAGAGACGTCACCAGCAAGGAACTCATATGCGGTTTTCAAAAATGGGCCGTAGCATTTTCACGCGGCGACAAGGTATGATCATGATCATGTTGAATACCGTATTTATAGAAATGGTCAACCGATAGATTCACAGATTTTGTTTATTTACTTTGATATCAACCTCAAGATTTCTGCATTTGCATTTTTTCGTTTTTGACAAAGCATAATTTTTCAACTGTGGCGGAGAAAAAAAAATCATTAACCTTTTTTAACCCATGTTTAATTCTCCAATAGCCGACTTTCTCAAATAAAAAATCGCCCATATAATTCCCATATAGTTCTCAGTCGGCATTAGGGGAACAAAATGTTTGACTTTTTTCCTTCCGCCCTCAAGTTTCTAGTCGCCGATATTGTCAGAAAAATGTTGAGCTCCAAATTAAGAAGGGTTATCCCGTATAATAGATTTGTTAGAATATCACTCCAAAACAGTAATGATGCGGGTATGTTGTTCATGAGCTTTTTTGTCCCTTTTGTTCAGTTTTTTACATGAGAAATCATTGTCAACATTTTTTTTCAAGAATATTGATTTGATAGCTAACCGTAGCTGTCAAACTACGCTACTGGAAAAAATTAAGGGATCGAAAAAATTTCCTAATTTTTTAGTGGTTTTTAATAATGCTGTATCTCAGTGAAAAATGGTCGTATCGAGATCTTAAGAAAAAGCATTTTGAAGGTTCAAGTTTCTATTCTTAAGATCTTGCAGAAAAAATTTTTAAGCTACAGGTTTCACGCAATCCTAAGAAATAGTGAGAAAAAAGTTTGGCAATTTTTGTTTTTTTTTGCTACAGTTACTTGGAAAATTTTTTCCAGCTAAACCATCGTATGGATCAGATAGCTTGTTTATTTAGCTTCAATTTTATTTTTTTGAGACCACGATGCGACCATTTTTTGGTGAGATATCGGACTTTTAATGAAAAAGGATCCTTTTATGTTTGATCATTATCTCAGCAACCAATGATCGCAGAGAAATTAAGAGGGAGATTTAGAAACTTGAATTAATGCTCTACAAGAATTGAGGATGGTTTTTTGAAAGAACAAAATTGTTTTATTCTTGCCATGAATTTGGAAAAACAGGAGAAACAGGGCTATTTATGGTTTTTTAGAAAATCAATGACTAAATTAAAAATATTGACTAAACGACTACTGTTGAGCATGAGTTTTACAGTTCAATATACCCACAAAAACCCTGTAAAGTTCCAATTTGATCTATCGAACGGTTTTTTTTAAATTCAAGCAATCAAATTTTTGAAAAAAATTAAAGGATAATGCTTATTGCCCCTTAACACTTTATAATCATTATTAAAATAAATAAATAAATTTTTTACCTCCGTCCCCATTTTTATCATTAACAGCGTTCAAATTAATGGAAAAAAAGTCAAGGATTATGTTTATTGCCCCGAAACACTTCATAATCGTTATTAAAATAAAAAAAATAAAAAAATTTAAGCTTCTTCATTTGTATCGCTTCACATTTGTATCGCAAACAGCGTTTAAATTTAAAAAAAATCGACAACATTTTCAAAGATTTTTTCGCAAATTCTGCGAAATTTATTTTTTCTATACGTGTAAACGCTGTTTGCGCTGTTGTCGAAAAAGCTCAAAGAAATTTTTTTTTTACTTCAATAATGATTATGACGTTGAGGGGCATAAACATGATCCTTTAATTTTTTTTCAAAAATTTAATTGCTTGAAACACAAAAACTGTTCGGTAGATCGAATTGAAACTTCACAGGGTTCTTGTGGGTATGTTGAGCTGTAAAAGTCACGCTCAACGTTTTGTCAATATTTTCAATTTAGCCGTTGATTTTTTTTAAAGAAAAAACATAAATAACCATTTTTCTCCTGTTTTGTCAAATTCACGGCACAGATGGAAAAATTGTTATTTGCAAAAAACCATCGTCAATGCTTGTAGAGCATTAATTCAAGATTTCGAAACACCCCTTTTAATTTCTGTGCGATCATTGGTTGCTGGAATATCAATTGTCAAACACAAAACGATCCTTTTTAATTAAAAGTCCGATATCGCAGCAAAAAATGGTCGCAACGAAGTCTTAAAAAAAAGCAAATTGAAGCTAAATGAACAAGCTATCCGAACCATGCAATGGTCTAGCTGGAAATTTTTTTCCAAGTAACTGCAGACAAAAAAAAAGTAATAAAACTTTGCTACAATTTTTTTTCTTGGTATTTCTCAAGATTGCGTGATACCTGAAGCTTCGAAATTTTTCGTTGCTGAAAGATCTGAATACTACAAACTTGAAGCTCCAAAATGCTTTTTTTAGACCTCGATACGACCATTTTTTACTGAGATACAGCATTGTTAAAAACGACCAAAAATTTAGGAAATTTTGTTGATCCCTTAATTTTTTCCAGTAGTGTATGAACTCTGAGAAATGAACATGAGCTTTTTTAATCTTTCTGATGTCCCAATGAACGATTACGTCTTTTAAATTTTAGATAGTTGCTGATCAAAATTTTTTCTTTCCGAATTTTACAGAAATGGATAAAAGTGTAAAAATTGTAGGTGATTTAGAATTGTTGGGAAAAGGTTTGAACTATTTAAGGAAATTGACAGTTTTCAAGAAAGTGGAATTATTGACTTTTGATACACGTTTTCAGTTCAATTCTGTTTGCAAATCCCGTTCCGTAAAGAGAGCTTAGAGAAGAAAAATGTACTTTTCAAATTTACCAAAATTTAATTTTGAAAAGTGGCTCCCTTCGAAAGAAAGCAATACTGGTAGTTAGCGGATTAAATAATGTAAATGTCCCTTTGATCATGACATCCCTTCCATTGATACTGGCATTATTATAATGATAATTCATTCAATCTTGGAGAAACAAAAATACTTTTTTCTTGATGCAATCGCAAAGCGTCATGAAAAAATTTACAACCAACAGAAAACATGTTTACTCAATCTCTTCTATGTATATTCATCAGGTCCTTGGGGTCTATCTCGTATGGCGCGGTGCAGCTCGTGGTCTTCGTGTCTACGTGGACTTTACGTTTACTCTGTTGAATCGCGAGCACTTCTCCACGAACGAAGGTTTCTCCGGGAAACGGGTGAAATTCACATACGACGCACCAGCACAGGGCAATAGAAATTATATACCCGTGTCGGATCTGTACAATAGAAATTTTGCCGATCCAAACGGCGAGTTTCAGCTTGAACTTTCAATGGCGAATGTACGTACGGTATTCACGGCGGATGTACTAATGCCAACGGGAGTCTTCACTGCCGGTCAGTCGAAGGCCAACAAGCTCGAGACTGATTACTTTGCGTTCGGTGGTTTTGACTGGAACGTCGTGATATATCCTCAGGGCAACAAGGACGAGGAGGCACGCTCTGACAACAGACTGAGCGTTTATCTCGCGAGACTAACAGGTTTTGATCATCGTTGTCGGGTGAGATACAGCGTGGCTCTTGGTGATGGCGAGAGAAGAATCGAATCCGGACAAATCGAGGATCTATCGAACGCCGAAGGTCAGGGATTTGGCTGGCATCCACGTGTTCGTTGGTCGAGTCTTGCGCACAAGGGAGTTCTTAGAGTGACATTGGAAATGATCGAGGCGCGTACGATATCCGAGGTTGCTGTTCAGGCTATCGGGCCATCGGCACTATCAGCGGCACCCTGTTACGACAGAGACAAGCAGGCATGGGCAATACGGGCTGACATGCACTCTGACACATTGCGTCTTCAACTTGCTTACAAAGACATTCACAATGTTCCACGCAATCATCTGCGTTACGTCAGTTGGTCTGCGTATCTGATGCGAGGTGAGGATCCCGATGCCGAGGCAGTTAGTCTTCCAGGTGCACCATTCAGTCGTTATTACGTGCAGGAACAGGCAGACGAAGGTATTATAATGGAAACGAGTCTCGGTATGAATGAAGTCAAGACCGATCACTGTCCGTTCATAACGGCGAAGGGACAGTTGAAAATTCGCATAGAGTGGAACGAGAGCCATCTGTTGTTTCAGGCGACCTACCACAAATACGATGACGTTTGCCGGGTTCACAATCAACAGATGAGACGTGAGATCGCGGCACTGCAAGCGGAAAATTACAGTCTCGAGAGGCAACTTTTCTGTTACCAGAAGAGTCTTGCTTACGCACAGGCGCAACAGCAACAGAAAGAAGGTGTTTCGGGTAGCACAGGTACGGTTCCTGAACAACCAGGTGGGCCAGTCCACTCATCACACGCATCTTCCCATCATCTTGAACGTTCAGCTTCGACGGACACTGAATATGCCTGACAAGTGCTGCCTGATGTTGCTGCTATTACGATAGCTCGTCATCTGCAAGTTAAAAATTGTGGTTCGTACATCATGAGACGCAAAAACATAACGAAACATGCCAATGGTCAACACGGTTTGAGCCTGGCACAAGAGAATAATCGTCGGCTTCATCAGAATCTCGTTATGATAATGGATCGTCGCTTGAGCAACGTTCAACAAGCAGCACACTATCGTTACGAGACAACTTCACCGCGTGTTTCTCAGGACGCCAAATCCCTGAGTAGCAGAATTGTTGACTCAAACAGTTCCACGGGCGACATTGATAATTTTGGATTGACAAGAAGTAGTATCGTGGAACAACCGAAATCATCACGTGGCAAAAGCGATCAATTTGACGCTGTTTATGGTAACAAAGGTGAAAGTAGGGCATATCCACGTTATTTTACCAGCTTCACTGAGACATACACAAGAATTCCAAGCAGCAATGGTGAAAAGAGACGAAAAACAAGCCTCTGGAAGACTTTGACGGGTCTCGTATATTCACTAGGTGCTTTGGCAACGCGAGCTGCTAAAATAGCCGCAAGAAAAAGTGATTGAATGTGAGCAAAGAATACGAATGTAAACCGTTTTTCCATTAAAACCGAAAAAAACTTCGAGGAGACGACCGTTGCATTACGAGATAGCCTAGAAAGACGAGATACACAAGAGACGGATAACACAGACTGGAGTTTGATGAGAAGATTTAGGGAGTAATCATGTTATTATTGAAGACATGCCAAACTCGTATTTCCAATAGTAGAAGTAGTAGTAATAGAAGTGGTAGTAGTAGTGGTAATAACAATAATAATAATAATAATAATAATCAAAATAAGGATAATGATGATGATGATGATGATGATGATGATGATGATGATGATGATGATGATGATGATGATGATGATGATGATGATGATGATGATGATGATGATGATGATGATGATGATGATGATGATGATGATGATGATGATGATGATGATGATGATGATGATGATGATGATGATGATGATGATGATGATGATGATGATGATGATGATGATGATGATGATGATGATGATGATGATGATGATGATGATGATGATGATGATGATGATGATGATGATGATGATGATGATGATGATGATGATGATGATGATGATGATGATGATGATGATGATGATGATGATGATGATGATGATGATGATGATGATGATGATGATGATGATGATGATGATGATGATGATGATGATGATGATGATGATGATGATGATGATGATGATGATGATGATGATGATGATGATGATGATGATGATGATGATGATGATGATGATGATGATGATGATGATGATGATGATGATGATGATGATGATGATGATGATGATGATGATGATGATGATGATGATGATGATGATGATGATGATGATGATGATGATGATGATGATGATGATGATGATGATGATGATGATGATGATGATGATGATGATGATGATGATGATGATGATGATGATGATGATGATGATGATGATGATGATGATGATGATGATGATGATGATGATGATGATGATGATGATGATGATGATGATGATGATGATGATGATGATGATGATGATGATGATGATGATGATGATGATGATGATGATGATGATGATGATGATGATGATGATGATGATGATGATGATGATGATGATGATGATGATGATGATGATGATGATGATGATGATGATGATGATGATGATGATGAT
Source organism: Alloplasta piceator (assembly GCA_946863875.1). Lineage (NCBI taxonomy): Eukaryota > Metazoa > Arthropoda > Insecta > Hymenoptera > Ichneumonidae > Alloplasta > Alloplasta piceator. The sequence goes on from OX333074.1 coordinate 26,713,731, forward strand.
GATGATGATGATGATGATGATGATGATGATGATGATGATGATGATGATGATGATGATGATGATGATGATGATGATGATGATGATGATGATGATGATGATGATGATGATGATGATGATGATGATGATGATGATGATGATGATGATGATGATGATGATGATGATGATGATGATGATGATGATGATGATGATGATGATGATGATGATGATGATGATGATGATGATGATGATGATGATGATGATGATGATGATGATGATGATGATGATGATGATGATGATGATGATGATGATGATGATGATGATGATGATGATGATGATGATGATGATGATGATGATGATGATGATGATGATGATGATGATGATGATGATGATGATGATGATGATGATGATGATGATGATGATGATGATGATGATGATGATGATGATGATGATGATGATGATGATGATGATGATGATGATGATGATGATGATGATGATGATGATGATGATGATGATGATGATGATGATGATGATGATGATGATGATGATGATGATGATGATGATGATGATGATGATGATGATGATGATGATGATGATGATGATGATGATGATGATGATGATGATGATGATGATGATGATGATGATGATGATGATGATGATGATGATGATGATGATGATGATGATGATGATGATGATGATGATGATGATGATGATGATGATGATGATGATGATGATGATGATGATGATGATGATGATGATGATGATGATGATGATGATGATGATGATGATGATGATGATGATGATGATGATGATGATGATGATGATGATGATGATGATGATGATGATGATGATGATGATGATGATGATGATGATGATGATGATGATGATGATGATGATGATGATGATGATGATGATGATGATGATGATGATGATGATGATGATGATGATGATGATGATGATGATGATGATGATGATGATGATGATGATGATGATGATGATGATGATGATGATGATGATGATGATGATGATGATGATGATGATGATGATGATGATGATGATGATGATGATGATGATGATGATGATGATGATGATGATGATGATGATGATGATGATGATGATGATGATGATGATGATGATGATGATGATGATGATGATGATGATGATGATGATGATGATGATGATGATGATGATGATGATGATGATGATGATGATGATGATGATGATGATGATGATGATGATGATGATGATGATGATGATGATGATGATGATGATGATGATGATGATGATGATGATGATGATGATGATGATGATGATGATGATGATGATGATGATGATGATGATGATGATGATGATGATGATGATGATGATGATGATGATGATGATGATGATGATGATGATGATGATGATGATGATGATGATGATGATGATGATGATGATGATGATGATGATGATGATGATGATGATGATGATGATGATGATGATGATGATGATGATGATGATGATGATGATGATGATGATGATGATGATGATGATGATGATGATGATGATGATGATGATGATGATGATGATGATGATGATGATGATGATGATGATGATGATGATGATGATGATGATGATGATGATGATGATGATGATGATGATGATGATGATGATGATGATGATGATGATGATGATGATGATGATGATGATGATGATGATGATGATGATGATGATGATGATGATGATGATGATGATGATGATGATGATGATGATGATGATGATGATGATGATGATGATGATGATGATGATGATGATGATGATGATGATGATGATGATGATGATGATGATGATGATGATGATGATGATGATGATGATGATGATGATGATGATGATGATGATGATGATGATGATGATGATGATGATGATGATGATGATGATGATGATGATGATGATGATGATGATGATGATGATGATGATGATGATGATGATGATGATGATGATGATGATGATGATGATGATGATGATGATGATGATGATGATGATGATGATGATGATGATGATGATGATGATGATGATGATGATGATGATGATGATGATGATGATGATGATGATGATGATGATGATGATGATGATGATGATGATGATGATGATGATGATGATGATGATGATGATGATGATGATGATGATGATGATGATGATGATGATGATGATGATGATGATGATGATGATGATGATGATGATGATGATGATGATGATGATGATGATGATGATGATGATGATGATGATGATGATGATGATGATGATGATGATGATGATGATGATGATGATGATGATGATGATGATGATGATGATGATGATGATGATGATGATGATGATGATGATGATGATGATGATGATGATGATGATGATGATGATGATGATGATGATGATGATGATGATGATGATGATGATGATGATGATGATGATGATGATGATGATGATGATGATGATGATGATGATGATGATGATGATGATGATGATGATGATGATGATGATGATGATGATGATGATGATGATGATGATGATGATGATGATGATGATGATGATGATGATGATGATGATGATGATGATGATGATGATGATGATGATGATGATGATGATGATGATGATGATGATGATGATGATGATGATGATGATGATGATGATGATGATGATGATGATGATGATGATGATGATGATGATGATGATGATGATGATGATGATGATGATGATGATGATGATGATGATGATGATGATGATGATGATGATGATGATGATGATGATGATGATGATGATGATGATGATGATGATGATGATGATGATGATGATGATGATGATGATGATGATGATGATGATGATGATGATGATGATGATGATGATGATGATGATGATGATGATGATGATGATGATGATGATGATGATGATGATGATGATGATGATGATGATGATGATGATGATGATGATGATGATGATGATGATGATGATGATGATGATGATGATGATGATGATGATGATGATGATGATGATGATGATGATGATGATGATGATGATGATGATGATGATGATGATGATGATGATGATGATGATGATGATGATGATGATGATGATGATGATGATGATGATGATGATGATGATGATGATGATGATGATGATGATGATGATGATGATGATGATGATGATGATGATGATGATGATGATGATGATGATGATGATGATGATGATGATGATGATGATGATGATGATGATGATGATGATGATGATGATGATGATGATGATGATGATGATGATGATGATGATGATGATGATGATGATGATGATGATGATGATGATGATGATGATGATGATGATGATGATGGATGATGATGATGATGATGATGATGATGATGTGATGATGATGATGATGATGATGATGATGATGATGATGATGATGATGATGATGATGATGATGATGATGATGATGATGATGATGATGATGATGTGATGATGATGATGATGATGATGATGATGATGATGATGATGATGATGATGATGATGATGATGATGATGATGATGATGATGATGATGATGATGATGATGATGATGATGATGATGATGATGATGATGATGATGATGATGATGATGATGATGATGATGATGATGATGATGATGTGATGATGATGATGATGATGATGATGATGATGATGATGATGATGATGATGATGATGATGATGATGATGATGATGATGATGATGATGATGATGATGATGATGATGATGATGATGATGATGATGATGATGATGATGATGATGATGATGATGATGATGATGATGATGATGATGATGATGATGATGATGATGATGATGATGATGATGATGATGATGATGATGATGATGATGATGATGATGATGATGATGATGATGATGATGATGATGATGATGATGATGATGATGATGATGATGATGATGATGATGATGATGATGATGATGATGATGATGAGATGATGATGATGATGATGATGATGATGATGATGATGATGATGATGATGATGATGATGATGATGATGATGATGATGATGATGATGATGATGATGATGATGATGATGATGATGATGATGATGATGATGATGATGATGAGGATGATGATGATGATGATGATGATGATGATGATGATGATGTGATGATGATGATGATGATGATGATGATGATGATGATGATGATGATGATGATGGATGATGATGATGATGATGATGATGATGATGATGATGATGATGATGATGATGATGATGATGATGATGATGATGATGATGATGATGATGATGATGATGATGATGATGATGATGATGATGATGATGATGATGATGATGATGATGATGATGATGATGATGATGATGATGATGATGATGATGATGATGATGATGATGATGATGATGATGATGATGATGATGATGATGATGATGATGATGATGATGATGATGATGATGATGATGATGATGATGATGATGATGATGATGATGATGATGATGATGATGATGATGATGATGATGATGATGATGATGATGATGATGATGATGATGATGATGATGATGATGATGATGATGATGATGATGATGATGATGATGATGATGATGATGATGATGATGATGATGATGATGATGATGATGATGATGATGATGATGATGATGATGATGATGATGATGATGATGATGATGATGATGATGATGATGATGATGATGATGATGATGATGATGATGATGATGATGATGATGATGATGATGATGATGATGATGATGATGATGATGATGATGATGATGATGATGATGATGATGATGATGATGATGATGATGATGATGATGATGATGATGATGATGATGA